>JARLTB010000061.1:957500-970000 GCA_030141615.1 Unio pictorum
ACGCAGGCATAAAACATTATTTAATATAACCCTTGGCAGACTGATGAACGTAATGCTGGGTTACAATATATACGTGCTTTCTTAACACTCGTTCAAACATTAAATGTAAACTATTTGCCATAGAAATATCTTAAAAACCAATAACGAGTGAAATGAATCTGAACATATGCTAACAAGCAACATAAATCATAACACTGCATAGGACATATCGAACTAACTATACCAGTTTATTATACATTCGAAGGAATTTACTTTGTGCAATGACCCTCGATAAATGTTATTAATAACTTGTATGCGCGTGTGTTCATATCACAGTCATAGAGTCCCATATCCTCAAAAAAGGCTACATCAATAATTATCCCCACATTCTTGAATTCATCTTCCTTCAAGACTGCATTACTTGGTTCGGTAGGCAAGGCGTGCGGTTTCTTATGGTGAAATATCAATACTGCTGTATTGTGGCCAGCTGTAAGAAAGTAACGAACTCGTAGATGCTCACAATTTGTTTGTGTATTATCTAACTACTGTATTTATGTTGTATATATTTAGATAAAGAACATTTAAATTATGAATGTGTGGTAGTGTATTTAAGTTTCATTTTATGTTTATGTGACTAAATTAAATTCAATAAAAACAATCTTGATTAGAGAAAGAGAGTGATAGAAAGATAGAAATTTGCGAAAAATGTGTGTATTGAATATGACAATAATGTTCATAAACATATTTTTTATATACTGGAAAATATTTGAGCGGGCATTGCACTGGTGTAAGAATCTACCAATAACGTCATATTCTGTTTCAAAATGGTTTAAACAGAGGTAAATAGTAAACTTATTACAAAATTCGCAGTTGTGAGGACGAATCGAATACTTGCATAATGCCTACAAAGCTGTGAAAATGATTCTAGTAATGACAAAATCCCTATTACTTCATGACAATGACTCGAGTGGTTACGATGACAAAGTCCTTATTATTTCATGACAATACCTCGAGTGGTTACGATAACGAAATCCCTACAATGTTGCAATGATAACTCAGTTGATACTATAAATAATATATATAGTCCAGATCAGCATGGTGATAAATGACGTGTTCGTGGTGTTTGTAGTAATATATTGTCTAATATTTATATCAGATTCCATACAAACAATATTAATATATGCTTAGAATGCAATACATTGTAGATGTTGCATTAAAAACATAGTACAAACGTTTGGAGTTGTATTGTACTGTGATAGTTTTGGTTAGATCACTAAATAAATGGGACATGTTGTATATATATATATATATATATATATATATATATATATATATATATATATATATATATATATATATATATATATATATATATATATATGGTGCGACATATAGAGTTAACAAAGATAGCATAAAACAGTGATACCATTCTCAGATGTGTATAACTAAAAGCATCACTCATGCAGCAAGTAGCTGCAGACTCTAGTCTTGAAAGAAATGAAAGATATGTTTTTCTGTGACACATCTTATTGAGACCTTTCATACATTTGATCACACATAACAAATTTCATAATAAAAACATTTATAACATTAGCTCGACATTTATATACTTGTTAGGTTTTGATGTTTCCAGTCTAAAGCTGGCATGAGATCTCAAATATGATTTGATGGTGGATAATGTATCAGTTAACGAGTCAATCAGATCAATACAATAACAAAAACTACTTACTTGGAACTCCAGAAATTGCAGCACTCAGGTCCACACCGAGGCCAGAAGAACTCAGGCAAATTACTATCAAGGGCATACAGCTCTGGATGCTGGAGATATTCTGACATATCTGCATTTGTAATTTCATTCCCTGCCTACTTCTCAGCTTTGTCTCGAGCTCTCGCATTGCATAATCTGTCAGGTCTGTTTTCTGTGCACAGTAAAGCTGGATTGCTAGTGTCGAGAAGAGATGAATATATAACAGTTATAGGACATGAAACATTCCCAAAACACGATGGAACATTCCTAAAACACGACACAACTTTCCTAAAACACAATGAAACATTCCAGAACATCAATCACTAACCACGACCACCCTAGTAAATATGGTCCAGTGGCGATAAAGGTGCAACTCCTCTCAACGTATGATAAAGACCACATTTTGTAGCAAATTGGTTAGCGAAATGCTAAACATTCATGCTTCAAACAAAACGTGCAAATCAGAGGAATTAAATGTAATGTACCGCAATATAAAGGGATGTGACTGGATGACAAAGAAGCTGTACAGAAGTCAAGATGCAGAACACATCTCATCACATGGCCTCACGATCAGTGATGTAACAATTATTGCAATTGCACACAACCCAATTGGAATTACTAAACCAGGAATGAAAAGGAGTGTTACTGCTTTCGCTGCCTTAGAACAATGAAACCGAGCTGTTTAAATCAAGAAGACTAGGAAAAGATGCCACGCACAACATTTTATCATAATCTTTTTTTTTATTAACAATTTTCATTGAAATTATTCCTTCAGTTTAATTTTCAGTCACCCATTAGCACACAGTTACTACTAAAACAATAACATATTCGGAATATAATTTGCAGTTATGCAACTTCATATTGAAATAACAGATAGCGATAAGACGCATCTATTTATAGGTCAAATAAAGATATTTTGTCATCTTCAGCAAAAATTGAAGCCAAAATAGATGCAACATCCAAACTTTCACGTTTTTATTCCTGAATAAAAAGTCACGTAAAAGTTTCTAACCTCAGCGCTGTTAGCGTTTTCACTTTGTCCTGTACGTGTTTTGTGTTTGCCTTTGCGAAACTATCAATTGGAGTCGAGCTTATAGGTTAGCATTGAGAAAAACTGCTCTTCGAAGGACGCATTTTCATAAAGCGCTGTTATTTACCACAATGTGCGTTGCGCATCTTTGTAACTAGTTAGATGTATGCACATAGTGCTACGACTCTGTGATCCTAAACCAAGAACTTGGACGACTTAGAAACATAATAAATTTACAAGTTAAGTAAGCAAATAGTTTTTTCTTATCCCAGAGAAGCCCGAAAGTTCGGTTACTACTATGTGGTCCTAAACAAAGTAACAGAAAGATGCAAAAGCAACAATTCGTAAAACGTAACACTTAACTAAATTTTGCAAAGTACAAATTGAGATTTTATGATGAACTTACAGTAATATGAATTCAGTACAAATTATTTCTAAAAGGTTATATCCCACGTCGAAAAGATTACTGTTCGGATTAAATTCAAGACCCTGAATTGTGTTAACATGGCAACAGTATAAAAATAAAGACCCAATTTTATATTATGATATTTATTCCGATAGTCACTAAGAACAGTTCTACATACCTAATAAATGAATGAATACACAATGTTTATACAAACTGATTTACCAGACGTCTAAGAAAATTTGGACGATACACGTGAGCTCTAACATTAAGGCCTATAAGCAAACGCATCATACCAGATTGTTTCTTTGCTGATGGATATCTTGCATGTCTCCTGCTTTTCGCTAGTCTATTTCTGTCATAATATTCCACTGCATCCTGACATTTCTTCAGGCTGTCTTTAACTTTGTTTACAGCTTCCTGAAACTAATTAATTACCCACAGTTGAAGCTTAGTCATTATAGAAATAAGATTCTTAATTGCTTTCATTATGAATATATATGACAAATAGAATTAAACTTACTTTTTGTTTGAACCATATTGCAATTTTTACAGGAGTAATTTATTTGTCAGTCGAATATAAATAATTAATTGTACCAACAAGAACACATTAATATTGACATTGTGATTTTATAACTGTGTTAGCGTCTCTTCCAAGATATATGCAGTCAGAATATTTATACGATGTGCTGAGTGTGTCTATTAAACATATTTATGTTCTTCACCAACGTAGCCAGATGACGGAATCTATAGCATAAACGAAAAGGACAATAGTTCATTACCAGCGCAGTATATCGCCCGTTATGAATTCTTTAACATCCTTAACATCTCTTTAACAACAGCAACAAATTGATAAAAACAATGAAAATATATCCATGGTGCTGAAATACGCAATATAAAATAAAAGATACATATACACACAATTCGCGCTGCGTACCATTAATATCCATGACCATTAAATACGTAACATAAAATAAAAAATATTGGAATATCAGAAATCTAAATGATGCATTAGTTTTCATTTTGCTTATAAAATAAAAGTGATACATTGTTATTTAAGATAGTGCAAGTGTGTCCAATTTATGTTTTTAATGTAATATTTAATTAAACAATTCCGCAGCTTCAGGTGAACAAACCGAACGATAGTTGTTGAAACATTTACAAGATATAGTGTTTATTTAAAAGATGACATTAGGTTCCACAGAGTACATCTTATTTAAATAGAACGAGTTTACACTAGTAAACACAACATTCTTATCATAGATTGTATTTGTAGAAAATGTATATTTTTAAAACAAAGTAGAAAATAGCGAAGGTCTTTACATTCATGTTCATTGTGTTGTTTGCCCCTGTGTATGTGTGTGTGTGTATGTGTGTGTGTGTGTGTGTGTGTATGCCCACATGTGTGCGTATTTTTGTGTGTGTGTTTGTGTTTATTATTTGTTTCAAATTAAACTGTAAGATCCGACAACAATACGGGTTCTGTTTCTGAATATATGTTTTTAGTCAGATGGAAAATAACGAATTAAACACGCTAGTCTTGTAGAGGTTGGCATATCACAGCAGTTACATATTTTTAGATTAAAATAAAAATGATGCCAAACTATGTCCAATTCCAAGAGCTAATATGTTTTGGTTGCAGAGACTTGCCGTCACTATATGATGTGAAAAAAATGTCTGGACAACCAAACGTAACGTACTGAACTTGCAATAAAACGATATTACCCGTAATGTTAACTAACATCACAACTTAAAAATATCCAGTTCAATTTTTCTTGGCGTGATTATACTCACGAACATGTGTTGCAAGAACGTACAAGATTAATACGATATTAATTATCGTTGATGCATATTTTTTTTAATCAAAGTATGTTTTATATGAACGGTTATATTCCGCCGATGCAATGTAAGATTTCTGTATGCTAACTTGCTCGTTGATGACAAACTAAGAAATTGTTATCCTTGACCACGACTGGCTATTTGTTCTAAATGCGAAAAGTATAGTCTACTAACCTTTTTAGCATTAATTTCGGAACATCCTGCCGGTGGGTTATCACTTTCATCAGTTTCTATAGGTTGGTGTTGCTTATACGGTTGATTCTTCAAAGGATCTGTTGATTTGTCGACGTTGAGTCCCATCATGCAACTGCTTGCTTGAGGAACTTCCTTTGTGGTATAACAGAGCAGGAATAAATGTATACTATTGTTTATCCATAATTCGAAACAACGTTTTCGATTTTACAGAATCACTTTGTTAAAAAAGTCAGAAAATTAGATAGAAAAAAAATATTGTAACGACCATGATGCCTTTAATAGTGGTACAAAATGCATACACATATAGATTTAGTCTTTTTTATCATTATTATCCGTGTTAATGTCATTTGAATACCTGAACAATATTTTTCATCAGAATTAGGTCCGATCTCTTCCTGGTAAATATATCTTTGTAATAATAACTATAAACCAGTAATATCTATCAAATTCTTAAATTACATGCAGTTTTATAGGTAGAATAATTGGGCTGTAAATAAACATATTGAAGAATTACAAGTTTCAGAAAGACTGTCGATTCCAAGATTTCCAAAAGGATACAACCATATAAACTAGTGGCAATAGAAAACAATCATGGATTTTCCAAACGTTTGTGTTGGATAAATATGTGACTAATGGGAAATGGTATGGCATTAGCAACTTTCCCGTTCTAAACAGAAATGGAATAATATAAAAACCTAATATTAGCAATTCTCCCTACTAATATGTATGTATGTACATGTATATATATATATATATATATATATATATATATATATATATATATATATATATATATATATATATATATATATATATATATATATATATATATGTATGTTTCGCTGAAAATAGCAAATGATGAATAGTGAGATTCACGCTTTCTTATGGAAACGATGTGAAGTGCAACTGAAGCATTTCTAGCATAATGTGGCGTTGCAAAAGTGGTAGCCATTGCAAGATATTAACAATCAGTTTCTGTATAACATAAGAATATTCATGCGTTACCTCAAAATGCCCTATTGGCGGCGTACTTATTATGAGCTCTCCTTTCGCTAGTTCAATTCCAACTTGCCCTTGCCTAGTTTCACTATAGATCTTCTCTAGAATTTCAACGTGGTGCTAAATGAAATAACATTATTGAAGGTGAAATAGTTTAACAGTTCTTAACAAGAATGTTTGTAGAATCTTTACGTATAAAAAGTAACATTCTGGAAGTTATTAGAAAAATTCATCAGACAATATTAAAATTGTTTTGAAAATAATCGTGATATGGTGCATTTGAATATCTTCACCAATTCGTCTACATTAGTAGTAGAAAGCAAAATATAGGTGTGTAACGTTTAACACTCTAATGAAGATTGTAAAGATATCGATGTATTTACTTTATGATAATTAGCAGGCCTAAAGACCGATTTAAAAAAATCTGATCATTACAATGTTCCTCTCAAACATGATAGGATGTGTAATTAATTTGCATATGTACCATTATATCTGTAAAATATACTATACCATCTTGAATCTGTTCAGAGATTTGTATTGTTTTCCAAATTAAGTGATTGGTATACAATTTGATAAAACTATGTTACTTCGATCAGAACATTTGGAAATTTTGTCTGGGTATGTATTAATTATACCAACGAATTATATGATCGATTCCAATAGTCAATGTGGATTTACGTTAATAATATTCAATCTGCGATATCGCGGTATACAATAGGTCAGCGGTGTGGTAAACAATATAGGTGTACATTATGATCATTACTCAATTGTTAACGATAATGCGAAGTTTGTTTGTTATGATTTAGATTTTTAAGAACATTTTCTAAAATTGGTTATCAAAAGGTATATTTTAATTAGCCCATATGCATCTGATCGTCCAATTAAATTTTGATTTAACACCAGTTTCTGTCTCCAAGAAAAACGTCGTCTGCCTGAGGGTGCAAAAAAAAGCAACATAATTTTAACCATAAATATGTATAAACTGTTGTAGTATGAGCGTCAATTTAAACTTGAAAACTTGAAAATGGTTCTGATAAAGGAGAATAATTAGTTTGGGGTCCAAAACATTTTTTTTATAGATATTCCAACATACATGGGTACCAAATAAATATAAACTTTGACAATGATATACACTGAAATATATTTCTGATAAATGTTTTCTGCAAAGAAGATATAATAACAAAGCCATATTTTGGCTTATGATGACTTTGATAACATTATGTAGCCATCATCTTAAAATAAATGCATCATTATTGGATATCAGGAACCACATAGAAGTTGGTTTCTGAGTTATTCCTAAGATAGTTTATATATCAGAGGCACTTTACTATATTGTAGTTTCCTACTGAACACGGTTGTCTGTCTTTGTTCAATATGATATTGAGATCTAGGCAACCCTAACCTCGAACCAGTGAGTACGGAGCGAGCGTGTTTACAAATTTTCCAGATTACTGAAAAGAAGCCATAAGTGAAACTATTATCATACTGTATTTTATGCGCAAATGTACTATCGATGCAAACTGACGAAGTTATAGGAGTGTATTCAGTTATACTTTCTTTTAGTGTGACTTGGACTGATGTCCTGTGTATATTCCATCGCTGCAACGAAGTGTTATGGTATGTTCAATCAGGCAGGACAGAGATACACAGTAGGATCAATATGAATCATTTGTTTTTGCAAGTATGCATACCTGTGCCACCGAAATATACTTCTTCAAAATATCTGCCATATCAGGCACATCTTCGACCGCATTGGAATTCCAAACCCGCATAAACAAGTTGCTAGCTCTTGACATCATAATCTGAAATTATATACAGGTAACTATTTCCACTTTTGGACACAACTCCTAATGCAACAGGAAAGATGTTACACACATCAAATAAGACATCATAATCTGAAATTATATATACAGCACATTATCTGAAATTATATATACAGCACTTAATATGAAATTATATATACAGGTAAATATTTTCACTTTGGACACAACTCCCAGTGCAACAGGACAGAGGTTGCGCACTAAGAATAAGTCGGAAGAAACTGCATGCGGACAGACAGGTGGTTGAGTATTGTACTCTGGAACATTATTGATTTTGTTTTGCGTGCTTTTGTTCTTGGTTCATTAAAAGATCACGAAAATGCCACCTTGACAGTATAAAACAATTTATGACATCAAAAATATGATTTCCAATATTTTAGAAATATCATTTATTACTATTACTCACTATACGAGAATGAGCCTTATTTATTAAGATTTAATAGTTCACGGAATAGTGCTTGCGTTTTACTAAATTCTCGAATTAGATGCAGAGGAAAGATATACAATAGATGCGACATATTACTAAAAACTAATATTATCAAAACATATGATCGTGTGGGTCAACGAGTGTTTTTATGGCATGATATGTATCATTGCTGTTTCAATATCTACGTATTAAATCTAAGCATCTCTCTACAAAATGCCCTCAAAACTATCAATCAAATATCACCGACGCTGAAATTCATACCAAACAAACATATTTCATTTACATGTAATAAAAATATAGCCGTTGTTTACATCTTAAAGTTTAAACCTAAGGTCAGACATAACTGATGTAAGACACCATGCAGATCACAGCATGAAGAAATGGCATACCAGCAAATCAAAATGTAACACATTCTCGGAATCTAAATGAGATTATGTTCAGAATATTATGTGTAGTAAATGTTAGATCCATTCATAGACCTCGGACGGGTTCAATATACACATGCAGTCAGATCGTAAATGTCCGTAATCGTTTTAAACCTTCAGCGGAAATTTGTCCGTATGTATAACGTCGTTGCTCTCACGTATCATGACACTTTGATACGTTCAGTTTCCTGGAACATAAATTATATGATTTGTTTCTCAACTAAGCTTATAAAAGAGAAAACGCTTTGCTGAGCACTGGTTTTCACAATGTGTTGTACGATTATCCTTTATTATTTCATAATTCAAACGTCTCAAATAATAAATGACCACTTGTAACCCTTTCCAGTTTTCACATATTCTCTTGTTATACGTATGAAAGCGTTCGGTTTTTGATTAATGCTCCTTATCCAAATGTGTCATAGATGATGCCTCAAGAAGCGACCATTATTATAAATTCTATTTCAATCTACAGTACAAAAATAGTTTTAACATCAAAGAATAGTATTCCAAACGCGGCTGTCACTTCGCTTTCAATGTTAGTTTTTTTTTAATTTTCTACAATACTATACTAGTTGTGGAATTGGATAGTTTATTTCCTATTTAAGATACAACTATTTCCTTTTGTGTATAAACCTTATAACTATTTAATATCCAAATAGATTTTCATGAATGACGAATTTGACTGGAACAATGCCAGATAAATACGCCAGTCCGGATGATTCCGACTCATAAATTGTTTATCTGGACGAAATAGGACAAAATTAATGTAATATTAGTTTTGGATGAGTTTAAAATAGACCGACCATATGTCGGTAAAATATTAAATTGATTTTAAAAGAAATGTGTGCCTGTTTTCCCAGACACTTTAAAAGCAAACGTTGACGTTCCTAGTGAAAAAGACAATTGTTGTCCAGATCTGTTCTGATAACGAATATTAGTATACAATTTCAGTATCAATACGGATGTATTAAGATACTCCACTTAGGTATCAATCATGGAAAGAGTCAAACTAATTTGCCTTTTCTCAAACAGGGAGTCTTTTATCTAAGGCCTAAGAATATCATTTTCACAGAATTCTAATTCAGGAAAAATGACCAGCATCTGCTCAAGTGTAAACTACTTTAAACAGTACTAAAGGCTAAATATGGCTGAGGGTATGGAAATTTATATTTGTGTAGATGTATTTAAAATGAAAGATTCCGTTCCGTGTCATATTTGTTAACGATCACAGTAGTGGAAACTCTAGAAACTGAAACAATCCCCTCACACTCAAGGTTTTTACAATGACACTGAATGACATCATTTTCGACTAAACGGCTGATATTGAATTGGTACTATCTATATAAGATAATACCATTTGTATATTGATGAGTTATGGTCTGTCCGTGTTATACATAACCACTCATGTTCTAGCCATGTAGTTATGTCTTCGGTATTTGTTATTTTTCTATAATTTATGTCTCATGATCGTTCCAGACAATATTGCTTCTTTGCACCACTTGGGTGAAGTTATTGTTGCATATTTTTTATGCATGAGTTTCCCTCTTGGTGTCAGTGAGTTTTTATATCTTATTTTATTGTCCTCCATGGTAATCTTTGATTTAAATCAGAGCTTAATGAAACTGTGTTAAATTCTATGTCCAGTCCTACATCTTTTGTGTCATTATATAATACGTGCAATATTAAAAACATAGCGCGTCCATGCAAATATTGAAATCGTGCTACAAGAGGGACTACCTCTTCATTCGGAGGGACAAGAAGTTTGCAGTTTTTGGAAACCCCTGCCGACAATCAGATTAAAATTATAAATTGACGTATGAAACAACAATTGTATGTGCCTGTGTTGTACCCATGATGATTTAGGTTTTGAAATCATTAGTTAGGTATAAATAAACGGGAGGTGAGCGAATATTATACTGTGAATTTTCTTTAAGAAAAGCTTAAAAACATAAGTATCAATGGGCTGTGCATTTTGGATCTTATCTACGTTTTCACCCCACATTCAATCTTCTTAATTGTTCACGCACACCTATCCACCATTCTTTCTCTCTCTCTCTCTCTCTCTCTCTCTCTCTCTCTCTCTCTCTCTCTCACACACACACACACACACACACACACTCATTCACACAAACAGTACTAAATTGCATGTATAGATCAATCTTTGATGATTATAATCTCTGCAAAATTTACAATATATCCCGTATCACCGATATTGGTACTGCATAAACCCAAATTATAAAGGTCATATAAGATTGTAATTTATTATGTGCAACATATGTTTAAAACATATTAAAGAAAATTTGATCCCAAATTACATCTTCAAATTTTGAACTTACAATATCCATCAGCAACATTAATTAATAAACTAATAGTATAAAACATGATGTAATTGAACATTAAAAGACAAACCACCTTCTTTGAATGAAAACACAACTTAAGCTCAACACCTTACCTTAAATGCGTGTGCTGCAATTACGGTAGGTCTGGCGATCGGGCGTTGATATTCGGTGGTAATGCGAACGCTTTTTATTACTGATAAATCTAGCCAATATTTAATATCCTTGATTGCTATTTTTGTATTAGATTTCACTAATGTACACCAGAGACATATGGCTTGAAACCTACTTCATTGTAAAACATGCACCCCACTAACCTGGTTCAGTGATGAGCGGCATGCTATTTTCGTTATCAGATAGCCTCATGAAATTAATCTACAGCGTCGTGCTATAGACCATTTTAAGATGTCGCTATGTTTTTCGTGGTTGCATATTTTACTTTATTAAAATTGCCGTGAATGTATTATAAGACCTTTTGAATAATGTCAGATCGAAATAATGTGTTAGATGGCTATGAGATAAGGGTCAAGGTAACTGATATTGAATAATGCGAGTTATTTTATTTTATTGATTTATTATCAAAGAGTTGATTGTATGTATGATCTGAACGATCCCATTTTACCAATTATTTAAACCCTACTGATCCTCCACAAACTGATTCAGTTTCGTGCCCTGATATGGTTCATAATAAGGAGTTTGTTATTTATTTTCCTGGTAGTACAAGGTTTTACAAAATGTTTTAATGACAAAGCGCTTAGATTCCAATATATTGATTCAAGAGATATAAATAACTGAAAACACATAACAAACATAAGGAGAGGTTTAATCACGATCCCCAACTAAAGCAATTTGCATATTGATAATACTAATAAGACTAGTAGAAGTAAACACAAGCATCATCACCTAAGCCAATAATAATAATAATAATAATAATAAAGAAGAAGAAGAAGAAGAAGAAGAAGAAGAAGAAGATGAAGAAGAAGAAGAAGAAATCCATGACCAATATTTCAACAAACTAATTTCTTAATCTTGTGACCTATTTAATGAACAGTAACAATGAAAGGAAACAAATGTGATATATGCTTAAATATCAGAAAATAAATAGACACGAATCATTAATTAATAATTAATCTAAGGTAATGATAATTAAGCTTTTGATGTTGTTCTGTTCGTAATTTATTGTATTCTAATGAAGCCTTTCCTTTCAAAGCGAATTATTAACATGGAGCAGACAACAGTCGTCGGGGAACATAAATTAGAATTATATAGACTATCATTGAACTCTGAAACACTATCAAAC
>JARLTB010000061.1:1575000-1757500 GCA_030141615.1 Unio pictorum
TGCTATTGAGATATCCAAACATTACTATACACGCTAAAGAGATATCCAAACATAACTATACACGCCAAAGAGATACCCAAACATTACTATACATGCTATTGAGAAATCCAAACATTGCTATACACGCTAAAGAGATATCCAAACATTACTATACAAGCTAAAGAGATACCCAAACATTACTATACACGCTAAAGATATAACCAAACGTTACTATACACGCTAAAGAGATAACTAAACGTCACTATACATGCTAGTGAGATATCCAAACATTACTATTCATGCTATTGAGATATACAAACATTACTATACACGCCAAAGAGATAACCAAACATTAATATACATGCTAATGAGATATCCAAACATTACTATACATTCTATCAAGTTATCCAAACATTACTATACATACTAAAGAGATAACCAAACATTACTATACATGCTAAAGAGATACCCAAACATTACTTTACATGCTATAAAGTTATCCAAACATTACTATACACGCTAAAGAGATAACCAAACATTACTATACAGGCTAAAGAGATAACAAAACGTTACTATACATGCTATAGAGATATCCAAACATTACTAGTCATGCTATTGAGATATCCAAACATTACTATACACGCTAAAGAGATATCCAAACATTACTATACACGCTAAAGAGATACCCAAACATTACAATACATTCTTTTGAGATATGCAAACATTACTATACACGCTAAAGAGATACCCAAACATTACCATAGACGCTAAAGAGATAACTAAACGTTACTATACATGCTATTAAGATATCCAAACATTACTATATATGCTAAAGACATAACCAAAACGTTACTATACACGCTAAAGAGATACCCAAACATTACTATAGATGCTATTGAGATATCCAAACATTACTATATATGCTAAAGACATAACCAAAACGTTACTATACACGCTAAAGAGATACCCAAACATTACTATAGATGCTATTGAGATATCCAAACATTACTATACACGCTAAAGAGATACCCAAAAATTACTATACACCCCAAAGAGATACCCAAACATTACTATGCATGCTATTGAGATATGCAAACATTATTATACACGCTAAAGAGATAACTAAACGTTACTATACATGCTTTTGAGATATCCAAACGTTACTATTCATGCTATTGAGATATCCAAACATTACTATACACGCCAAAGAGATTCCAAAACATTAATATACATGCTATTGAGATATCCAAACATTACTATACACGCTAAAGAGATAACCAAACGTTACTATACACGCTAAAGAGATACCCAAACATTACTATACATGCTACTGAGATATCGGAACATTATTATACACGCTAAGGAGATACCCAACATTGATTTACACGCTAAAGAGATAACTAAACGTTCCTATACATGCTATAGAGATATCCAAACATTACAATTCATGCTATTGAGATATCCAAACATTACTATACACGCTAAAGAGATATCCAAACATTACTATACACGCTAAAGAGATACCCAAACATTACTATACATGCTTTTGAGATATGCAAACATTACTATACACGCTAAAGAGATAACTAAACGTTACTGTACATGCTATTAAGATATCCGAACATTATTATACATGCTAAAGAGAAAACCAAAACGTTACTATACACGCTAAAGAGACACCCAAACATTACTATAGATGCTATTGAGATATCCAAACATTACTATACACGCTAAAGAGATACCCAAACATTACTATACACGCCAAAGAGATACCCAAACATTACTATACATGCGATTGAGATATGCAAACATTATTATACACGCTAAAGAGATAACCAAACGTTACTATACATGCTATTGAGATATCCAAACATTACTATTCATGCTATTGACATATCCAAACATTACTATACACGCTAAAGAGATCTCCAAACATTACTATACACGCCAAAGAGATACCCAAACATTGCTATACATGCTATTGAGAAATCAAAACATTGCAATACACGCTAAAGTGATATCCAAACATTACTATACACGTTAAAGAGATGCCCAAACATTAATATACATGCTATTGAGATATCCAAACATTACTATACACGCTAACGAGATTACCAAACGTAACTATACACGCTAAAGAGATACCCAAACAATACTATACATGCTACTGAGATATCGAAACATTACTATACACGCTAAGGAGATAACGAAACATTACTATACACGCTAAAGAGATAACTAAACGTTACTATACATGCTATAGATATATCCAAACATTATTATTCATGCTATTGAGATATCCAAATATTACTATACACGCTAAAGAGATATCCAAACATTACTATACACGCTAAAGAGATACCCAAACATTACTATAAATGCTTTTGAGATATCAAAACATTATTATACACGCTAAAGAGATATCCAAACATTACTATACACGCCAAAGAGATACCCAAACATTACTATACATGCTATTGAGAAATCCAAACATTGCTATACACGCTAAAGAGATATCCAAACATTACTATACACGCTAAAGAGATATACAAACATTACAATACACGCTAAAGAGATATCCAAACATTACTATAAATGCTATTGAGATATGCAAACATTACTATACATGCTAAAGAGATAACCACACGTTACTATACACGCTAAAGTGATACCCAAACATTACGATACATGCTACTGAGATACCCAAACATTACTATACACGCAAAATAGGTACCCAAACATTACAATACACACTAAAGAGATAACTAAACGTTACTATACATGCTATTGAGATATCCAAACATTACTATTCATGCTATTGAGATATCCAAACATTACTATACACGCGAAAGAGATAACCAAACATTACTATACACTCTAAAGAGATATCCAAACATTACTATACATGCTATCAAGTTATCCAAACATTACTATACATGCTAAAGAGATAACCAAACATTACTATACATGCTAAAGAGATACGCAAACATTACTATACACGCTAAAGATATGACTAAACGTTACTATACATGCTATTAAGATATCCAAACATTACTATACATGCTAAAGAGAAATCCAAACATTACTATACACGCCAAAGAGATACCCAAACATTACTATACATGCTATTGAGAAATCCAAACATTGCTATACACGCTAAAGAGATATCCAAACGTTACTATACACGCTAAAGCGATACCCAAACATTAATGTACATGCTATAGAGATATCCAAACATTACAATACACGCTAAAGAGATACCCAAACATTACTATACATGCTACTGATATATCGAAACATTACTATACACGCTAAGGAGATAACCAAACATTACTATACACGCTAAAGAGATAACTAAACGTTACTATACATGCTATAGAGATATCCAAACATTACTATTCATGCTATTGAGATATCCAAACATTACTATACACGCTAAAGAGATATCCAAACATTACTATACACGCTAAAGAGATACCCAAACATTACTATAAATGCTATTGAGATATGCAAACATTACTATACATGCTAAAGAGATAACCACACGTTACTATACACGCTAAAGTGATACCCAAACATTACTATAGATGCTACTGAGATATCCAAACATTACTATACACGCTAAATAGATACCCAAACATTGCTATACACGCTAAAGAGATAACTAAACAATACTATACATGCTAATAGAGATAACCAAACATTACTTTTCATGCAATTGAGATATCCAGACATTACTATACACGCCTAAGAGATAACCAAACATTACTATACGTGCTAAAGAGATACCCAAACATTACTATACACGCTAAAGAGACAACTAAACGTTAATATACATGCTATTAAGATATCCAAACATTACTATTCATGCTAAAGAGATACCCAAACATTACTATACACGCTAGAGAGACATCCAAACATTACTATACATGCTATCAAGTTATCCAAACATTACTATACATGCTAAAGAGATAACCAAACATTACTATACATGCTAAAGAGATACCCAAACATTACTATACACGCTAAAGAGATAACTAAACGTTACTATACATGCTATTAAGATATACAAACATTACTGTACATGCTAAAGAGATATCCAAACATTACTAAACACGTTGAAGAGATATCCAAACATTACTATACATGCTATAAAGTTATCCAAACATTACTATACACGCTAAAGAGATAACCAAACATTACTATACACGCTATTGAGATAACAAAACGTTACTATACATGCTATTGAGATAACCAAACGTTAGTATACATGCTATTGAGATACCCAAACATTACTATACATGCTATTGAGATATGCAAACATTATTATACACGCTAAAGAGATAACCAAACGTTACAATACATGCTACTGAGATATCCAAACATTACTATTCATGCTATTGAGATATCCAAACATTACTATACACGCTAAAGAGATATCCAAACATAACTATACACGCCAAAGAGATACCCAAACATTACTATACATGCTATTGAGAAATCCAAACATTGCTATACACGCTAAAGAGATATCCAAACATTACTATACAAGCTAAAGAGATACCCAAACATTACTATACACGCTAAAGATATAACCAAACGTTACTATACACGCTAAAGAGATAACTAAACGTCACTATACATGCTAGTGAGATATCCAAACATTACTATTCATGCTATTGAGATATACAAACATTACTATACACGCCAAAGAGATAACCAAACATTACTATACACGCTAAAGAGATATCCAAACATTACTATACATTCTATCAAGTTATCCAAACATTACTATACATACTAAAGAGATAACCAAACATTACTATACATGCTAAAGAGATACCCAAACATTACTTTACATGCTATAAAGTTATCCAAACATTACTATACACTCTAAAGAGATAACCAAACATTACTATACAGGCTAAAGAGATAACTAAACGTTACTATACATGCTATAGAGATATCCAAACATTACTAGTCATGCTATTGAGATATCCAAACGTTACTATACACGCTAAAGAGATATCCAAACATTACTATACACGCTAAAGAGATACCCAAACATTACAATATATGCTTTTGAGATATGCAAACATTACTATACACGCTAAAGAGATACCCAAACATTACCATAGACGCTAAAGAGATGACTAAACGTTACTATACATGCTATTAAGATATCCAAACATTACTAAATATGCTAAAGACATAACCAAAACGTTACTATACACGCTAAAGAGATACCCAAACATTACTATATATGCTATTGAGATATCCAAACATTACTATATATGCTAAAGACATAACCAAAACGTTACTATACACGCTAAAGAGATACCCAAACATTACTATAGATGCTATTGAGATATCCAAACATTACTATACACGCTAAAGAGATACCCAAAAATTACTATACACCCCAAAGAGATACCCAAACATTACTATGCATGCTATTGAGATATGCAAACATTATTATACACGCTAAAGAGATAACTAAACGTTACTATAAATGCTTTTGAGATATCCAAACATTACTATTCATGCTATTGAGATATCCAAACATTACTATACACGCCAAAGAGATTCCAAAACATT
This sequence comes from Unio pictorum, assembly GCA_030141615.1. Classification (NCBI taxonomy): domain Eukaryota; kingdom Metazoa; phylum Mollusca; class Bivalvia; order Unionida; family Unionidae; genus Unio; species Unio pictorum. The sequence goes on from JARLTB010000061.1 coordinate 1,580,578, forward strand.
AATATACATGCTATTTAGATATCCAAACATTACTATACACGCTAAAGAGATAACCAAACGTTACTATAAACGCTAAAGAGATACCCAAACATTACTATACATGCTACTGAGATATCGGAACATTATTATACACGCTAAGGAGATACCCAACATTGATTTACATTCTAAAGAGATAACTAAACGTTCCTATACATGCTATAGAGATATCCAAACATTACAATTCATGCTATTGAGATATCCAAACATTACTATACACGCTAAAGAGATATCCAAACATTACTATACACGCTAAAGAGATACCCAAACATTACTATACATGCTTTTGAGATATGCAAACATTACTATACACGCTAAAGAGATAACTAAACGTTACTCTACATGCTATTAAGATATCCGAACATTATTATACATGCTAAAGAGATAACCAAAACGTTACTATACACGCTAAAGAGACACCCAAACATTACTATAGATGCTATTGAGATATCCAAACATTACTATACACGCTAAAGAGACACCCAAACATTACTATACACGCCAAAGAGATACCCAAACATTACTATACATGCTATTGAGATATGCAAACATTATTATACACGCTAAAGAGATAACCAAACGTTACTATACATGCTATTGAGATATCCAAACATTACTATTCATGCTATTGAGATATCCAAACATTACTATACACGCTAAAGAGATATCCAAACATTACTATACACGCCAAAGAGATACCCAAACATTGCTATACATGCTATTGAGAAATCAAAACATTGCAATACACGCTAAAGTGATATCCAAACATTACTATACACGTTAAAGAGATGCCCAAACATTAATATACATGCTATTGAGATATCCAAACATTACTATACACGCTAACGAGATTACCAAACGTTACTATACACGCTAAAGAGATACCCAAACAATACTGTACATGCTACTGAGATATCGAAACATTACTATACACGCTAAGGAGATAACGAAACATTACTATACACGCTAAAGAGATAACTAAACGTTACTATACATGCTATAGATATATCCAAACATTATTATTCATGATATTGAGATATCCAAACATTACTATACACGCTAAAGAGATTACTATACAAACATTATATATATATAGTAATAACGTGTATAGTAATGTTTGGGTATCTCTTTAGCGTGTATAGTAATGTTTGGATATCTCTTTAGCGTGTATAGTAATGTTTGGATATCTCAATAGCATGAATAGTAATGTTTGGATATCTCAATAGCATGTATAGTAACGGTTGGTTATCTCTTTAGCGTGTATAATAATGTTTGCATATGTCAATAGCATGTATAGTAATGTTTGGGTATCTCACTTGCATGTATACTAACGTCTGGTTATCTCAATAGCCTGTATAGTAACGTTTGGTTTTCTCAATAGCATGTATAGTAACGTTTGGGTATCTCTTTAGCGTGTATAGTAATGATCGGATAACTTTGGAGCATGTATAGTATTTGCCATCATTTACCAAACAATTATCTTTTGGCAGTACATTCTTTTCCTTTCGTTTTTCCGTTTCTCGAATTCCAAAATGTCATTGCCTCATTGTACTGTTGATCTTTATAGCTTCAAATTTCTACTAAATCAAGCAGCGTTATTCAAGGTGAAATAGTTTACGATTTCTTAACATGATTGGGGGTGTATAGATATATTTTCCAAAATCATACACTAATATGTTTAACATTATTTAAGTACGACTGAAATTCAGTAATTTTAATCACTTTATTTCAGTCAGTACCTTACTGAATATACCATATTTGTTTACCAAGTTCGTGTCATTGTTCAGTATTGAACACTTCGCTAATATACAGAATACATCTAAAATATTATGTGAATTATTGCAATTGTATATTGTAGAAAGGCTATTGAAGAAACCCAACGAGGATATCTAAATTGGTCTGCTCCCCACCCCCATGTATTTTCAACCTATTTCATATGGTTCAAAGTCTTTCTTAGCATTGTATGATTCTCAGTCAGACATTTCACCTCGGTGTACAAGGACAAATATTTAGATGAGTGCAATTTAGTGCGTGGTTTAATCTGGTATTGGTTGTACTACACACACTATATACAAATTACAGTCAATTCGTTTAAATGAGGACTCAATTTCAATGAAAGGAGCTATTTTTAGTGTTTAACATTATGTTTAAAAGCATCAAATATCAAGACATTGCTGTTATGCATGTAGTCAGTTAAAATCTGGTAGATTGTCTAGAACACAGATAATAAGTTCCATAAATATGTTCTTTATATGAATCATTGTAATGGTAAGTTTATATTTTACTTGTTATATTTACTAACTAGTTCTAGAATTACGTAGACAATAAAATATTGCATGTATTTTTAAACGGTCATTATGCAATGGTAGCGTTTGTTATAGTCAGACAGAAATGAGTACAATATTCAAAGCGTATTGAGTTTCTTTGTGTGCAGCTGAAAGCAATTCGGAATAGACACACACATGAGAGTAATGTCGCATACAAATTAACTTGCTTGAATCACCAAAGACACCTGTTCCGGTCGATAGATCTTCGACAATAATACTAATTGGTGCAATTACAATAGTTGTTGTTGTCGTGATTCAAATAACACCAGATGCTGCCGCACTAAGACCTCTAAAATGATATACGATTAAACTTGCGCGTATGTACTTCACGATGAGCTCGGTTTGTTTGGTTATTTCATTTCGATGCTGTTTTCAGCTTCGATTATTTATTCATGCCGGTATGAATGAGGATTCTTCATATTCTTATATTATTAATCCAATCGCTTATTTTAAATGCAGGGGCAATACGTCGTTCAAATCAATTATTTTGTTATAACTGGCACAATTGTCATGCATTAATCAAGAATTCTTACGTAGGAAAAATTGATGTCAACGGCAATTGTACCTTCTGGTGGTTTGACAACCCCTTCATACAAAGATACAGCGCATACTCTAGCATGCTGAACATATAACAATCGTCATTGACCAGTTAATGTTACCCGAACAAGCGCATTCTTCTTAAATAACATCTGAGGTCATTTTCGTCTTAGATGAGTCAATGTTGGTGTAAGCTATTCATTGATGAAAATAAACATGGTGGATATATATATATATATATATATATATATATATATATATATATATATATATATATATATATATATATATATATATATATATATATATATATATATATATATAATCCCGAAGAAGCTTTATAATTGCAGTTGAAAAGAACGTTTGTGCATTTGCCTAGGCGATGATTTTAAGTTGGTAGTGGTAGATATCGTTGGTTCCTAACAGCAGTGTTTACTTGGTTCCTAACAAAATTATATGACAGTTCATGCGAGAGATTGGTAACATCAGTTTTAATCAGAAAGGTGCATCCAAATTGTGATTGATTCTAACATTTGCTGATCAAACCCCGTCGGTAGATTCTGCAACCTGATAACCGCAATTAGAATCCAAAGCTTTTATAATAATTATAAGATTTAGTCTTAAACAGTTACTCCAATGACGGTTACGAACTCATCGGGATAAAGATTAAGTGATTTGAACTGAACTTATCTCCAGCAACAAATGATTTTGAGAATGCCACAGTATAAAATTTAATGACAATGTTATCCGGCCTGATAATCCGTGATATCAGTGAACATAATCAGCACCAATGTGCCACTTAGAATCAATTAACATTTCAATTCGAGCCCCCTTATCATTACTTCCAGTTATGATAAACAAGTTTGATCCAGACTCGCGCACCTGCAAGACGTGATGTTTGTGTCTGTCAAAACTGTTTCCACCAAGATAAGTTAAATTAAATTGACCACTCGACCATTTACTAAATTGGTCTCTCTCTCTCTCTCTCTCTCTCTCTCTCTCTCTCTCTCTCTCTCTCATTAAAATTGTCATAATTGCTCTAAAATCAATTTAATACGAGTGGTGAGTGGGCATGTGATCGATTTATTCTTGCACGTATTGTCTTGTTGCAAAATAAGCTGTATTAACATAATTGTTTTAATAAATGCGGCCGACTCGCTGTCTGGTTCTATGTTTCAGTGACTTGAAGCAGCGTCTTTGCGGCAGAGCCTTTGAACTTGACATTAATATCTTCAATGTCTACGTTTGACGATTCTCAATTGCCAGTGTGATCTTTAAAACTGATCAGGGCATCTGGTTACACGTCACCAACCTTGCAGATAAACTCGGTTTGGTTGGAAACAAAGGCTCAGATTCATATCAAAAGCGTCATCTAGCTGAGTAACTTCCGTAAACGGTAATAATCATTGTGTATTATAGCATAGGTACTTTAATGTGAAATCCATAAACGTTTGCGGTGTTGGGGAACGTTCTAGTGCACGAAACGCTTCAAACACAAGATGACTATATACAGAGTTATCGATTCACGAGCACAGGCGCTCCCATGTTGATACTGGATCAAATACCTCTTTGACATATGCAATAGTATAAATTTCTTATATAAACAATTAACATATTCAACTGGCGGTGCAAGTCCATACCAGTCGCAATATAAACAATTTGAGATGTTACAACGTATGCGACACATTGAATGCCAGAGCCTGCTGATTAAACCTGAAAAAATGACAAGTTCGCGTCTGCTTAGCATCATCAATGCAAATGTATCTCGTATAAAAATACCAAAACACTGTTTGATTTTTCTATCGCTAGTGAATTATGTTTATTCAGCGGACGGGTCAACTGCGTGATATTATGTGCCCTAATAATCGAGGACCTTAGTGTGGGGGTATTTGACGGCTCGTGCATTGTAATAAAAAGATCTTTTCTTTTTATAAAGCCAGAGACCGCGTTTTTCAAAGCTTGTATTGATGCAGTACTTCCAACAATGCTGTAATTGCCTTAAGGATTGGGAATATATCACCAGTCTTTTGCACATCTTTCACCTCTTACTTGGACATTTTACAAATTTCTGGGGAGTTTTTTCTGTTTTGCCGCATAGGATGAGCGAGCTTTGTTTGTTTCAACTACACGGTGACATTCCCGCTTAATTTTGTCAGCTAAAGCTTTACTGCTTTCGCCTTTTAGTTTTGCAAGTTGATTCTCATTATGACATATCCTCACTTCGTGATAGGTAACTATTCAGTAAAGTATGGAACACTTCAATTATGAATGTTCGCCAGATGCATTATCTCATTCATTTGACTATTAGCAACCTCCAACAACATTCTTGTCAGAAACATATCACAACATAACAATAGACACCACACCAGCACCCACCAACACGATTTGTGTCAGTAAAAAATCACAAAATAATAATAGCCACCAGAGTAACACCGACAAATGCACGAGAATGCATGGCGAAAGCGCATTGCCTGAACAACGCAATGTGTTCCAATTGAAAGTAATAAATCGGGTACAGTGTCATACACACACACACACACACACGCACGCACACACACAATTTCTCTTCATTTTCGTTTCTCTGTAAACAAAAAACATCGTACGTAACTCTCCAATAACAGCCACTTTGTTATAAATGAATCGTTAGCAAGCTTCCATAGAAGGCTTAACTGCGCTAGGAAACATTTATTAACAAATAACACACATATGTTATGTGCTAATTATTTACAAACATCGCAGTGTATTTCTTTCCTGATTTATGCATGGATAGGCTATCCTGTCTCTAGAGGGCGCTGACAGAAAATGCTAACAAAGCAAGTAAAATGTTCTTTCAAGCTTATATTTTATTACAAGGTCGCATGTAAATCATGGTCAAATATTTCTTTAGTACAGTGTCACATGTAAATTAATCTAACAGATACCAGTTGTTATGAACAAGAGTATGAATCTAAACATCAATAATGTTTTTAAACAATTTAAATATTAAACAAATTCTTAAATCAAAATAAATTACCTATTTTGCGATTGTTTTATAGATATTAGGAGATACATGGGTAAAGACATTTTATAAAGTAAATTAATACCACGTGTATAAGGACAGGGATGAATAAGAACTGTGCCTATGAGAAGAATCTATAAGAAAATGTCTTTATTCTAATTATCAACTTTACCAATAAATGATATACATCCATGGTTCTTGACATGGAGAATGTAAATCAAATATAATATAGATTGGTTTTGACACCAAACATATGTAGTTTCATGTGCTTGGAAACATTTTAAATATTGCATATTTATATCTCGAATAAATTTATGATTATAACGTCTCCTTCTTGGATATAGATACTGTATCTAGGAAATGACCTCTTTCGTTATTATGACCGGTATAATTGAAAAGATAGAATATCAACATAGAATTGTGCAATATTATTGGGAACGAATAATGCAATACGATCCTCCTTAGACAAGAAAGAAATAACACATTTAATTCAACACATTAATAGTATTAATATAAATTCATCTTAAATGCACATGACTTAATAGCAGGATCTAATTTGGATTTATTTCATCATCATAACGAGCGATGAAAAGAGCGCAATGTCCAAGACTGGTTGCATCATTCCTCCCTGCCGTGTCCAACGTTTCTTATGTCCTCGAGGCTTCCTATTCCGACTGCCCCATCCTTCTTGGGATTCCAAGAGTTTATTTTGAACTCCTAAATTTCCCTTTTCAAAATCACTTCTCCCTTTTACGGACTACACTCGTCCTTCTTTATTTTCAGACTCTGTATTCATACTGCCGATTCCTTAACGGACACAATTATCTCTAAATCGCTAGTTGTACCACTTTCTAGATGTACGTAAACTTCCTTCACTTACTTTACTTTACTCAGAACACAATAACAATTCAAACACTGCGTAAAATGAATACATGCTGTAGTACCTTGCCATACATTACCACGTGAGCTTTCAGTTGAAACTTTAATGATGCTAATTCATGTGCAATTACTATTGTATAACATTCACAGATCCTCACCCACTTCCAGATTATTTAAACATTACAAAAGCAAATATAATAAGTATTTATCGTTAACTCACGATAATCAGTATCCTCTTAACAGACAAAATAAAGTATTTCATATTTATTTATATAAACCTATAAATCCTATAAATGTTGCACATATGAACATTTGGATGGCATGCAACCAATCCTGCTAATGAACTAATAACTGTAAAAGTAAAAGATAAATTGCATAGAAAATCTAGCATCAACACATTTCTCATCTGAAATGTAATGACGATACATTATATGGAACCTAGTCATGCTGGAAATATTTGCAATGCATGAGCTCCCTTGGCTCTCACTTGGTATTCTGTCCATCCCACGACCCATATTGTACATGTGAATGCTGACATGCATGTTTTGAGAAATTGGAATTTGTAAAATACGTATGGTTTATTAGTGCATTGAAAAAAGAAACATTTTACTGCAATAGATTTATTGTCTTGGATTTTTCGTTTGCTGAAATTTGGATAAGTCATATTTTCTGAATAAACGATCTCATGAGTAGCTCTGGTTATAGTTTCAGAGCCCATTTGCGATATAGAGTGATTGACTAGAAGTTAGATAGTTTGATTCTAGCAAATAGTCTAAGGCCTAAGCGGTCGAGGACAAAATCATATGGTACAGATTGCGGTCCGATATGTAATCCGGTGTCTTTGTGTTCTTAATGATAGCGTTTTGGTTAGTTGGGATGGTTCTGTAGAATAGGTTCACGCAGGGTTCTGGAGCCTAGGGATCCCTGGAGAAAGGTCGTCAATTAAGTTATTAACATACTGCATTTGCGAACAGATCTCACAGAAACACGTTTAGGTGGTATCAGAAAACAAAAACACAGTCGCATAGGGGATACACCATCTCATTTCATGTTAGCTTTCTCACTCCTTTCTTTACCTCTTTTTATTTTCATCTTGCTTTACAACATTATCTTGAGAGAGCGAAGGACCCATGCTCTCAGTGCGAAAGAAATGAGTTTATCGACATTAAAGAAAAATTAGACATAATCGGTGATATTGTTATCGAAAAAAAATCACCCAACTCTATAAAATATGAATCAAATAATAGGTATGTTCTATTGTTTTTTGTGTGTGCATAAATATTAAATTGTATGTTTGACTGTTTGTCTTTACATTATTATTTTAATGATTCAGATTTCTTTAGAGACTGTTATTTCTGATCTAGTCATACATATAACATTGGCATGATGATACATATCATTTATAACGTGATGACAATGACGTAATTCTTGTATAAAATATAAAAACGTCATCCGTTTCGTTCGAAACATGTTGTGCCTGTATGTATATTCTCAAAGACAAATATGTGTGTGTTCGAATGGACAGATAACCAATAATATGTCCGCATGGGGTATTATGCAATACTTTATCACAGTAACAATGACATGCTTGATCTTGCCCATCACCGGGTAGAACAAATATATTTCGTCATAATTTCATAGTGTGAAGTTTATAGTACGTATACTTAGATTCCGTGCAAGTTCATATCAGTGCATATCAATAAAGCCAGGTGAGTTTGTTAAACGTGTTATGCGCATGAGCAGGCTTGCTGTAGATCAAATATGATTGGATGTTATTATACAAGCCTATCATCTAGATTTCTGAAACTTACTGAAAACGTTATCTGCATATACTGCTCATTTACTGACTTAGCTCAATCTTCATGTATAAGGCTTTTTTGAGCTGAGTATGCATTACTTATTCAGTTATGTATTTTCCAGGAAAAGTATTAGGCGTTGGTCTATATTTTGTTAAGTTTTTAATAGGACACCCAGTATCATTTTATTTTACTTAATCAAAGCTAAAAAAGGGTTTGGAAGCTCAATGATGATCATATGTCACTGTTTCTTAGCAGTTTGTATTGGGCACAACACTAAATCTCTACCACAAAATTGAAGGAATATTGGTACCGTCCGTTCACAACAGATCACTGTCATAAAGAATAAAGTTCTGAGGATATACATGATTAAAGTAACTTTAACAGAAATATCTCAAGATTACACCATACATTTAGAAACCAAATGTGTTATGATATGTACATTTACAGCTGTCTTTGTTGTTTGTTTTTAAGATTAGATTTTCCCATTATTATATATCTAATTGAGTTTGTCCACGGGTATGAGGTTGCAAAATCTGCAGAAGGTGCATTGGATCAGCTGGCAGCGGAAGTAAATACTTTTGCCCTCTTGTCGGTGAATATCTGCATTACAGTCGGGTTACCAGACCGTCATACCCACTGAAATATAACCTTTTTAAGGGTCAAATATAAACTAATAGCTGGAATCATACTGATGTACCACTACCAACTGAACACCAACTTGGACTAAACGAACAGGCAAACGCCCAATATGTTAAAATGAGTTGACTACGGCAGCAGATGTAAAACCCTTTCGTGATTATTTATACAATGGTGAAGTGGCATTCACCGATGTATCCACACCGGTTAGGTTCACTAATGAAAATTTTATACCATTAATGCCTCAGCTGATACAAAAATGATTTCAACTGTTATTGAAAAAGGATGCACTTGTTCGGGAAAAGGCGTAGCTAGAGGGGGGGGGCAGGGGTACATATGTCCCCGGGCGCCATACTAGTTGGGGGGGGGGCGCCAAAATCGGCTTTGAAATAGGTTGTAACGGGTAATGGTGATTTTATTGATGAAAATAATGGGTTTTAGAGTTGAGGTGGGGGGGATGAATTTTGTCCCCGGGCGACAAACAGGTAACAGTTATTTGACACAGACGATCGTTAGATATAATATGTGATAGAGTAATCTTTTAAACTATTGTAATGTCAGACCTCCAGTATGCACAATCGCCTGAGATTTAAATATGCATTTCGTGCAATTAAAAATCCGTAGCTCAGTTATTAATAATATAACTATATCAGACGCTTGGTATTTCCGTGAAAAAAATAATCGAAAAACAACAGCTGATAAATGAAATTAACAACAGCTGATAAATGAAATTAACAGCAGCTGATAAATGAAATTAACAACAAGGCTAATCATGAAATACAGACGCGCGTGTTCAGACGTAGATGCCGAGTTCCTGCTGCGGCAGCAACTGTCGGTCTTGGGGTGACCTCATCAAGTACTGTATGTGCACCAAGCGGTATTATTATTAGGACTACATCTACAGTAACCTGTGTCACTGTTAGTGCTCGTAATTTATTTAACGCTACTACAATGACGATTATCTACCTAGTATGAATTGCTTGAGATCACACAGTGTAGTATAAAAACCATCAACGAATTCTATTCAGTCGCAATTCAAGATAAAATAATCAGGTAGAATTTTTTTTAATTCTGATGGCGAAAATTGAAAATCTATGACCGGTACAAGCGCAAATTAGAAACAGGTAAGATTTACATACAGAGAAAGTCAAATGAAATTGGTTACCGATCGAAAATACATTAGCTCGCAGTGTGTGTGTGTGTGTGTGTGTGTGTGTGTGTGTGTGTATTGATTGCCACAATATAGTTGCTTGAATGGGCACACTTTGCGAGAATTTGTATCTACAATCACAATGTCAATGTGTCTCTGAATCAAAAGGATCATAATAAAGAAGTTTTTTTTCTGTAGTTGGGAAGGTAGGTAAGACATCCAAGCAAACCTAAAATATTCATTACCTCCTAAAGCAATACAACAACAATAATTGCTTGTTGTTGTTTTTGTGGACAGACAAGCAAGTGTAGAGTACTAGTTCAAAAGGGTTCTCCCTAGCGTAGTAAGGCAGAGAGGATTTCACTTTCCCCAGCCCTATAATTCATAAGCAGATTTATCAAGCTGCTAAGAAGTATGTTACATAGATCTTGCAGCCAATTAAGCCATCTTCACTAGAAAGATCGCCGAACGTTCAAAACAAGAATGAGCTGTTAAAAGCCATTTCTGAAGCAATTAATACTCGCGATTTAAATATCTACCGCCCAGATTCTAAACTCTTATTAATGTAAAACGAAATCATATAAAAAGTGGTTTTATTCCAACTTGTATCTCATCCGATTCCAAAAATTAATATGCTCTTCCTGCATATCACTCTCGCCATAGTAATGAAACTTTCCTTCTGAGAGTAGTTAAACGGTCTGCTCTCTGCTTTGGTCAGTAAACATATTACCGTTTGCGCCATCGTTGAAATTTATGTGGCATTCGACACAATATACCGTGATATATTACTTCACCTTCCCCAGTAAGTATTTGGCATTCAGGATGTCTGAAGTCTTACTTTAGTCGATACGACACGTATTGTGTCCATATATGGAAAACATTCTAGCCGATTTGAACTATGTGTTGGTGTTCCACAAGGCTCTGTTTTCAGTCCCGTTATATTCATTCTGTACATTCAGCCAATCTCAAGTTGCGTTTTAACTTTACGCTGAAATACGCAAATCTAGCTGCCCAATGGAAGCGGATGATTTCATCCAAGACATTACAGAGTTACCTTTTTTGATATGAAGTCATGAATGGCATGTACCAAGCAGTAGATAAGTTATGACAAAACTGAACACAGCCTGATCATAACGCAATGTATTTCTCACATTCACGTTAAATTACTTAAAACAATAAATATTAGCAATAACGGTCTTAAATTCACATCGTCAGTACGAAATCTAGGCGTCATATCCTTAAAGTACGTATGCAAGTCTGCATTGCTGAAGCTGAATGTCACCAGTTCCATTAAAAAAATCTTTTGATTGATGTCACTAAAACAGTACGTGTCTTAGTACTTTCAAGACTGACTGGATTATAGCAATTCTCACCTGTCTGGCTTGTCTCCATATCTCCTACAGAAATTCAGAAATCTAAAAACATGGATGCCTGGGTCGTAATTCAAGTACGTACAATTTAGAATACTTCTCCTTCTAGGAATCTTTCACTTATTCGATCTAGAATCAAACACAAAGTTTGTTCACAACCATACATTTAACTAACTGCCTTCAGAAGTGAGAGATCAGCATGGAGACTTGTTCGCGATTCCCAGCTTATGTATTGTAGACAATAATAATAATAGCAACAATACCAGCAAAGGCAACTAATTACCGAATATACCGGTAATGATATTGATGATGATGATGATTGTAATAATAATAATAATAATAATAATAATAATAATAATAAGAAGAAGAAGAAGAAGAAGAAGAAGAAGAAGAAGAAGAAAAACAACAACAACAACAACAACAACAAAAAGAAGAGGTAGAAGAAGTATGAGACCAGCAAAGATATATACGGAACACTTAGAACCTATTTATCAACAATTTCAATGAATGGAAATTATACTGACAACATCTCAAGTACCGGAAAATAAACATTATACCAGTAATGAATTTGTATTGGGTAATTTAGAGTTTAGTCTTATTGTTTGGCATTGAATAATATAAAATGTCAACCATTTTAGGAGGTAATTCAAACTACAGACTTCAGTCACGTAGGAGGATAATTAAAAATTACAATTTCTATCATTACGCTCTTAAGCAACATCCAACATACAACTAGAACTCTACTAATAAAACAACAATACATCTGCAATCAAAACACAATCTAATGTAGGTTTACTTAATCAAGAACAATATTTTGCTCTGGACTCCAAGACGAAAACAAGAACAACGCATCCGAATAATCCTGATCTACGAAAAGATATAAGTACTTACAAAATGTATATTTTATGTAAGTAAATTAAACTGGAATGTTTGTTACGACAGATTCATTGCCAACATATCTCGGAAAGTTTCATAACTTAATGCCACACAGTTAGAAAGGAGGTAGTGACCGATATTAAAAGGAGATGATAATGGATAATATTATAGACAATGTGAACGTTATCGTTTAAAGGGAGGTAACTCAAGCAGATCACTAGCCTCATTCATCATCACCTATTAAAAGGATATACGATATAACTAACAAGGGCGCGAACCAGCTAAAACTTTCCTAACGTTACAGTTAGATAGTTAAATGTATGCTCTTGAAACGCTTAAAAAGCAGGAGCTTCTGTGGGCTTACAATGAACCATTCGCCTACTTCTGTACACACCCCTCACTCCTTTTGCTCGATGCAATGTAGGTATAACACAATTAATCAATACGACCTTCTCCATCAGCTTCCAAACCCCAAGACAATATGTCTGTCTGTCTGTCTGTCTGTCTATATGTATGTATGGATGTATGCATGTCTGTCTGTCTGTCTGTCTGTATGTATGTATGTATGTATGTATGTATGTATGTATGTATGTATGTATGTATGTATGTGTGGTTCGTCAGACCAATAATGGTCATATTGTGCTAATTAAAACTGACACACATAGCGTGCATTCTTTCTAGCTGATTGATCTCGAGGAAGACAGTTAGGACTTCCTTCGTGAATGGTGTCTATTCCATACTTTTTATAAAAAAATGTCAAACAAATATCAATGCATAAACTCCATAAATAGCGGAAGTAATGGCACATGTGTCAAGGACTTCTCGCCATTTGTGTTCGTCCAGTCTTCCCTCATGTCTCGAAATGACTTCAAACATTCCATGATGTAAGAACTGTTGGTAATTAGATACGGCCCAAACGACATTGAAATATAAATCCGCTAAGTAGAAGTAACATCTTTACAAACTATCTTTACATTTGCGTGTTTTAAATGGCCGGTACTCATAGGGCGCCCCTTCGTTTGCTCTTACCTTTCGATGAAAATTGTCAGGATATCGGTCGAGGATGAAATCCATCCCTTACAGATAAACTATCAAAGAAGGGTCAATGTCATTACTCGATAAATAGAAGACGTAATGGGCCAATAGAAGACGTACTGACTCAACTATATAAGATAGTATCTTCGTTCCAGATGTATTGTAGGTAATATCCTTTATCTACCCACGAATTTGTCGAATTCGGCTTCACGAATTTTCTGGAAATGTTTCGTACTGTTAGAGCTTTTACCTATTTAGATATCGACCAAGATCGGTTGAAATCAAAATCCACTAAGTATTTTGTCAATTAGAACAAAATAGTGATACAATCTACTAACATTTTCATACAAGGTATCCTTATTCCGTAGACGACACTCAGCGACATTCGTCATGACATCATTCGTGGATAGAATATATCCCCCAATAAATAAAATGTTAAGGAAGGGCCTATGTCAAAACTCTATAAAAAGGGGAGTAATGGCCCAAATGTATAAGGAAAATAAAAATCTTCTTACTCGATCGAATTTATATAGCCTCATATTTTTCGAAACTTTGTTCAATATTGTTTTTAAAAAAAAAAATTTCTGTTAGAACGGGTGCGTTGAAAATCAAAATCGTCTAGGTTCGGGGTTCATATAGTACAAACCTTTCATACAATATATTAACATTTGCATGATTTTCATACTAGTTACCTATCGTACATCCTTAATATATAAATTTCCTAACAACAACATTGGTCAGGACTTCGTACATAGGTGGACACTATCCACTAGAAACACAATATCAAGGAAAGTTCCATGCCAAGACTAAAAGAGGGAATGTAATGGTTCATCTACCCGCAAATACCTCGAAATTGTTTCAACAATTTGCTTTTCAAAACTTTGTTATTTGTAAAATATTTTCGTTTTAGATACTGTGCAACAGACACTGAAATTATAATCCTCTAAGTAGGGGTTAACTTAGTACAAACTATCAGTACTATATATTAACAGTTGTGTATTTTCCATACTAGATACCCGTAATGCCCCCCTTATTTATATGTCATACTTAATAAAGAGGAGATGTGATAATCCAAATAAATACTTAATACAAATATTCTTACGGAATACCTTGTACCCGATCACCTTTATCTAGCCACGAATTTCTCGAAATCGGCTCGACCTGGTTAGATACTGTTCACGAGATCGTGAAATCAAAATCCTCTAAGTAGTGGTTAAATGCGTACAAATAATCGATGTAACCTACATTTGCGTTTATTTCACACCGGGTACCCATAGGTGTTGACATAAAAATCCTCTGGAGATGGGTTATTGATACCAGGTAGCCATAGGCGTTGAAATAAAAATCCTCTGATAGTGGTTATTGATACCAGGTAGCTATATGCGTTGAAATAAAAATCTTCTGAAGAGGGGTTATTGACACCAGGTTGCCGTAGGCGTTGAAATAAAAATTCTCTGAAGAGGGGTTATTGATACGCGGTAGCCAATGTATACCACTTTTCTTTTGAGTCCTCTCGACGAACTTCGTCAAGCCGTCTTGTCTGGGTGAACTCTATCCCGAGAGATAAAATATCAAAGAAGAGTCATTAATTGAAAAATGTTCAAGAGGTTTTCTAATTAATATCCATGAAGTAGGGTTTCAGTTAGTGAAAACAACATTTACCTTATACTAACGTTTGCGTGTTTTCCATACCCTGTACACAAAGAGCGCTTATTTCAAAGACTATATTCCTCAGGATTCTTTCGTTGGACTATATTCCTCAGGACTTCTTTCGTTGGTGGACTCTAACCTCGGCAGAAAAGGTCACAAAGGTCCACTACTATCGCGTTACTACTGAGAAAATAAAACCAAAAGGAAATCAACCAACATTATTTAATATCAAAGATTTCATTTGAACAATGACAAAGTTCGTAAATGCATGAAATAGAAAGTGTTCTTGACGCAGGAAAATCTAGCCTCTATATTAGCTTCAGTTCAAGACTTGAACTGTTCTCAGAAATGCTCAAATGCGGCGGTTATGTATTTGACTTGGATCTAGTCGGTATATAAAAGTACTGTTTTGCAAAATGACCCTACCCCCACCACCACCCCACCCCCACCCCCACCCCAAAAAAGAAAGATTAAATAAATAAATATTGTCACTGCTTCAAACACCAGCTTTTCGCACACTTTGATAATCAGATACGTTATTGCATGCAAGCAAGGTAGTAATGGTTTTCTTGTTTTTCTTACAAACTGCTGATAACTATAAAATGTCATGGCTGGGTGCATATATAGTTTTTAGTGTCAAAATATTATCAGCACCTCTTGAATAATTAAAATGAACTACCAATAAGTTGTCAATAAACATTGTAAAATGTATTTTTACATGTCTTTGGAAAAAATGAAAGAAAATAAAGCAATGGCAAAAATGAAAGAAAAAGAGATGAAATTCAAATTATTTCTTCTTTCGAATGAATATGTTTTGAAGAAAGAAAGATAGTAATGGCGTGCACAGTAGAGGTGACGGGATGCATAACATAACATGAATATGTTTTGAAGAAAGAAAGATAGTAATGGAGTGCACAGAAGCGGTGACGGGATGCATAACATAACACTCCCAAGTTAAGACGGTGATATAAATGATTAAATATGATATAAAATGTTTAACATCTGTGATCTATATAAGCTAGTGGAGATAAAACTAGAAATCAATTGCAATTGCATACACATTATGACAAATTACGATCATTCACAATACATGCTTGTTTCCTTTAATTCAGAAAGTTATAGTACATGAAGATAAAAAGAAAAAAGAAATACCAAGATATATAGTGACTTGAACAAGTGATAATCATGCTCTCTTTGATCATGATAATATAAATAAGGTTTACAAAAGAAACTATCTAATGGAAACAACTACGGTATTGCAAAACACGCATGGAGAACGGTTATGTCTCTTTGACCGTTATACTATTATAGATGAAAGAAATCCATATGTCGCCATATATATTTGGGACAGAAGCGTTTATGAGAAATTGTGCACAATGAATTTAAGTTTGTTCCACATTGGATAGGTACTAATGACTGATTATAATAGGAGAGAGACAGAGATGGGTGGGGGTGTTTTCAACTGCTGGGCTGCTATCACTGTGCTAGTGTTTCTCAAATAAAAATGATATGACACTTTTAGCGATTTAAGGGATATGTTAGTTGCTTTCTGTTTGGTACTATAGATGTGAGTAATCGGTTAGTGCCTGTAATGATTCCAATTTCATTTTGAACTTTGGAAAACTTATTTTTGTGACGTAAAATATAGTGTACCAAAGGACTTTACTTTTAGCATAACCATGTGTCAGTCACCATCAATCAACTATTAACCAGTTTGCTATTACTTCATATTGATAATTCAATGACTTATATAAAGTATAGTGTCAAAATAGTGCAGTATGAATTCCGTTTTGAGAAATTTGAATAGAATGTAAGGTATTTGCTGTGTGTTTGACCAAGTATACATGATGCATATAGATAAATTTGGTGGCAGAAGTCATGCCATAAATAGTGGTCAAAAGTATGCATACTGATTATTCTAAAGCCAGACGACATTTCAAAACGATGAATAATGATAACTTTTATTCCATCATTAACGACATAGACAAAATGATTCAGCTTTCACGATTTTTTAAAAGAAATTTAATTACTAGGAAACCCAGGATTTTTATATATAATGTAGAAATCTTGATGGGCACAGCCACTAGAGAGAAGCTCTAATTGTATTTAGCCGTCGGGGCGAGATTGCCATTTCGTTTCGTTTGAGCCAAAGAGTTGTCTTAGTGCGTATGAATAGCCGGATGAGCATGTGAATATGAGGATATCTAGTGCACCATTACGATTTTAAATCACCAGCTCAGTGCCCACGTGTATTTACAAGTCTGGAGGGTAGAGTGACCGTGCCGAGTAGCGGGCCGAGTCAACACTAGATCCACATATGGTGAGATCGACGTAGTGCTTAACAGTATTGTTTGACTACATGAATTTTCTAACAAAAGTAGTTTTTGACTACATGCATTTTGTAATAACAGTAGTGTTTGACTACATACATTTTGTGATAACAGTAGTGTTTGACTACATGAATTTTTTATAACAGTAGTGTTTGACTACATGAAGTTTGTAATGACAGTAGTGTCTGACTACATGAAGTTTGTAACAAGTATTTGACTACATGAATTTTGTAATAACAGTAGTGTTTGACTAGTAATAACAGTAGTGTTTGACTACATGAATTTTGTAATGACAGTAGTGTTTGACTACATGAATTATGTAACAGTAGTTTCTGACTACATGAAATTTGTAACAAGTATTTGACTACATGAGTCTGATATAGTAGTGAAATCCAATTACCTATTTGTGTTATATTCATATTGTTCCTTTGTGTCTATGTTATTCTCGTGTTTCCTACTCGTTAGTGTGAGTGTGTAATACATTTTCATTGGCACTCACATACGTGTTTGTTATTTCTTAAAACCCCTCCCAGTCTCCAAGGCTCTCCACTCGATTACGTTACAACTGAATCCGCAGAAATGCATTGTCAACTGTACCGCGACATTTAATTTGTTACTACGTTTCTGAAAGAGCTCAACTGTGATGAACACAAACTTGAAGAGTTGAGACAATGTATGTTCAATGTTGTAAAAGAAACACCAGACTTTCCACTTGAATAAAAGCGTCGCTTCCGTGTACGGTAGTGATATTTAGTCCTCCGTAATCTATCTTGAGATGTCCATGGGTTAATAGCGTAACTAGAACGTGAAGAGCTATATATATATTATACACAGTTTGGCCATATCAATTACGTAATACATGTCTATTTATCAATGAAACTTTTACCGGTTTGCAGAGGCGTAGCTAGAGTGTTTGGAGCCTGGGGATAAGATACGTCCCCCCCCAACTCATTATTCCACATACAACCTATTTCAAAACCCATTTTGGCGCCTCCACAAGTCTGTCACCTGTGGATATCTGTCCCGCTCTGCCTTCCTCCCCTCCCCTCTCTACGCCATTGCCGGTTTGAGAGTTTGCAACAAAAGGTTGAAGAAACATTTTATAGACAGTGGTTAGTGCAATATTAAAAGATTGATCGATAAATGGACTAACACAGCTCATGGCGGAAGTTCAAATAACATTAAGAAACGGTAAGTTATGTTTTATCCATAACCAAATTGGGTAAGAGCTTTGTCGCCAATAATCACTATGGTTCTATATCTTATTTTTGATGTTTCGAGAAGTCCAAGTAATACGCATGTCCAGTCTTTATT
Organism: Unio pictorum; assembly: GCA_030141615.1. Taxonomy (NCBI): domain Eukaryota; kingdom Metazoa; phylum Mollusca; class Bivalvia; order Unionida; family Unionidae; genus Unio; species Unio pictorum. The sequence goes on from JARLTB010000061.1 coordinate 1,599,515, forward strand.
GAAACAGCATAAGTCTTATTCGAAATAGTATTTTACTGTTTTGCTCACAATAGTCTCGCCCCTATGTCAAGGTCACTTTTATATCCTTGACAAATGAAAAAAGGACATGCACCCGTATGGGTATATGGTTTTGACTTCTGATCAAATTGTAATTATGTTTTAGCCACATTCATGTACCTCGCTCCAAACAAGGCCAGAGCGACGTAATATTAACTCAGTGACTTATATTATTGTGAAGGGTATACACTTCGAGAACTGAAATTATTTCGAAGACCCATTAGTCAATTGTATATTATTAGTTGATGCAGTGTTATGTACATCTATGTCAGGAGCAATAACTGTTATCCTTCTCAGTTCTATATTGAAACTTGGGCCACTGGTATACTCATTATGGGTCAAATTTAAATGTATAATATTTACTGATCCATGATTTTATTCACAAAAAGTGTATGTTCATAAAATTGTATCTCTACCTTATAATCAAAATGCGAATAGCCATTTAATTTCAGGATTTGTGCATTTCCGTAGGGGTCGTGAGTGAATTGTGATGAAGACTGTTTTAGGGTAATTTTGACACACACGCACGCACGCACAGAGCCAGTAAATACTCCATCGAGACCATTCTCAAAAGTTGTCAAAAGGGTATTTAAGGCACCGCATGTGGTACTCTTTTCTACTCTGTAAAAGCGTCTTTCACCGACACTTTCAAACTTTCGCGTTCTTGTTTTATTTATTAACCAATTAGTCTGCTTTGAGTTTGCAGATTTACAAACAATTACACTGGTTTAAACTTTCATCGATGTTATCTGCTTCAGAGATAACATATGCTAATTATTACGGATTTTGATGTGCTGAATTAGAATATGATAATTAAACTAGCGCTATTAAACTATACATACATATATGACGCAGGTTGTAAGTAATCGTGTGTCGAAGAGAATCTATTAAAGTCTGCTTGATTAGACATACGAACTCTCCAGAGGCTATTTACAGGACCAAGAATTTTTGACCTTACAATTTCTTTCAAATTTTGTTTATCTGGAATTTCAGAATGATGCAAATAATCAGTTAGATACCCGAGGAAGTCAAACTTCTTTGACGTATAATATAAATTTGAAATTAACCCGTAGCTTGACATGCATCCGCTCAAAATGAAGTGAAATAACGCAACGTTAAACGCACCTTTAGTATGTACATTGTTAGGCATCAAACACAATCAATCAATGTTCTTCTATCAATTTCGTACTCTTCTGATGTTCATCCTAGCATTCCCAATGCAATGTCTGATCTTGTATGTGTTGGAAAACCTTATGAATGTTTGGCAAAATACCTCCGTTTTATCCAATAAAGCGAGGTCACTTTTTGAAATGCTACACCATAATTCACTTCCGTAAAACATTGAAGGGAAAATTGCCTGTTTAATTACATTTGCAGCAAAGTATTTTTTTTTCCTTTCTTGCATGCATCGAGTATTGCGTCATGCGACGTCAGCTTAGAGTTAATCCGGTGACCCAGGTGTGTTGCCGAATCAGTAACCGGCGAACATGACGGGCCAAGATACCATTTCATATTGATATAATTCTTGTATTGGGGACCGCAATGATAATGTATGACTTTGTGACACTAAGCTCGAATCGCCACTTATTACTGTAGTCGTATGCTATATCTAAACGCTTTTGTAGATTGCTAGGATATATCGCCAAAAGTGAAATATCATCAGCTATGGTTGGATTTCCCACAGCTAAGGATCCAATCTTTGATCCAAATCCACTATTTTCTAACTGTAGCAGCAAGTCATTTATAAATAGTGTGTACATCACGGTTCACAAAACACCCCCTTGTCTCACTCCTTGGTCAATTGAGAACCAATCTGAAAATTACCCATTGACAAGAATTTTACTCTGTAAATTTGTATACATGTTAAAAATATTAAAATGGATTTATCCGTAATTCCCAACATGAATAATTTAAAAAGCAGTCCTATGTGCCACACGGTATCAAATGCCATTGTTGTATCAAGAAACGCAGCGAAAACCCGTGATCCCATGTTTACATTATAATGTACTGATTGCAACAGTACAAAACTCGCTGTTGTGCAGCCTAAAACTTTTTGGTAACCATGTTGTTGTGAACTGGGTATACTAAAATTAGTATCTTTGAGCCATGTTACCATCCGTTCTAGTTTTCTCAAAGGTTTTGTAGATAACAGACAGTACAGTAACAGGCTTGTAACGTACAAGGGAGTTCTTTCATTTTCTGCTACCTTTGTACAGTGGTATTTTTTTTTTTTATGGTTTAACGCCATTTTTCAGCACAGTATAGGCTATACATGGCGGCCAGTATTATTGGTGGAGGAAGAACCCGGAAAAACCCCGGAAAGAACCACCGACCCATGAGAAGCTACTGGCAAGCTTTCTCACATAACTACATTTACCGAATCTTAGACTCGAACACATGCAGACAGAGGTGAGATGGCAGTGGTCCGTAACGGACAGCGCTTTAGACCACTCGGCCACTCGGGGCCCTCGTACAGTGGTATTACTAACCTCGTTTTGCAATCAACAGGTATGTAACATTGATCAATCATCCGAGTAAATAAAATTGTCATACATTCGATGAGGTAGTCACTGCCATGGATCAAATGTTCACTGGCAAAGCTTTATGCGATGGAATCATCATCACGGACACAAACTCCGCCAGTTGATTGTTCCTGACAAATATTTATATTGTTCCCTCTCTTAACGTTGATCATTTTCCAAAAGTGTCTTACGTCGCATTCATGTGATTTTTCAATTCCTTCATACACATCCGCCATATATTATTCCACAGCCAGTTTTTTAACTTTTCTAAAGTCTATCTTCTTATCTTTATATTCTCTGTACGAATTATATTGATTACCCCTCGGTCTTCATTCATTTATCCAAGTATACCTAGCTTGTCTTTGAAGTTTATGTGCTTCTTTGAGTTCATTTGACCAGTATGGTTTAGCATAATAATTTAATTTAGACTTTGGAAGCGCGATGTCGCTAGACTGCTGTATTGCATTAACAATGTGCCCGTAAAATCTATCAACATTGTCCGAAATATTATCTGTATCTAAAGTATTTTTCTGGCTACGTTTTGCATTTCTAACTGGAACATACATAATTAAACCTCTTTGATTAGCATTACAGCCCGCCGAGCTATAAATTACCAGTTAAACTGTCAGTTGCCCCAACTGCTAACGCTCAAGTAGTAATGTGGGGTCGTATAGCGACAATGGTAAATCCAGTCAAAAAGGTCGTGCGGCGATATAGCGACAACTGGAATTTAACATGGCGGGCCTATCTAGCGACAAGGAAAATTTAACATGGTTGGGTAAGATAGCGTCAATGGGAATTTAACATGGGAAATATTATTTGGGCTTGTCTAGCGACAAGGGAAACTTAGGCAAAAAAAGCAAATATCTTTTCGAGGTATATAAGTGGCCCTGAAATGGCCTTTGGGTACTTCTTCTTCTTTTATTTTCTACCGTTGTTCCACCACTTTTTGATTTTACCAATGATTCTATTCTCCGTCTTCTATTCCTCCTCTGGAATCCAGTCAGGATGTCCCATAGCTCTAAACGTTTCCTGAACTTTAATCCATCACTGATTTAGTTTATCAAAGTCCTTTTTTTTCTTTGTGTTTGGCGTATTCCTTTCTCTACTTTGTCCAGTTATTTTTAATCTTGATCACCTCTTTTTCCATCACCTTTCTCATTATTTTTTCCGCTTTCTTTAGCTGGTCTAGTCCCCACGTCACATATGCCCACTCTACACAATACAATGAGTCTTCTAGAAAGCACCTAACTTTGTTGATATTATGAAGTGCCTCCTTCAAGCTCCCTACTCTTACATATTTTGCTATAATAAGTCTTCTTAATTTCTTGACTTCCTCCTCTATCATACCTTCTAGCAGATCTCTCGTTAATTTCAAATTGTTTACAAAGTCCAGGCTACACTGAAATTCTTTCTCAAGTCTTTCCATCGCATATTCTGCATCCATTATCCAAAACCAGCTGTGTCGGAGTTGGTTGAACAAGTCCATGGCCATCTTGATGTGTACAAAAAATTGAATGGCTCGAATCGAACAATCGATAATTGAATTTATTTGCTTCGGCCACTTAGGTTTTTTTTAGCACTGTTTTATCCAGCAAAGGCTGGTTATTTAATAAATCCTGAGGGTAGGAATGATGCAGCCTCATTAAGGCTTTTATGTGTTCATAGAACACTATTTAATTTTGGCCGTCAGATTGGTGTCGCTATTGAGCTGAATGGTAGGCCGAGGTGACTGTGAATGGACCCAACACACACTCATTCTTATCCAGGTCGATACTGCTACGTAATAATGGACGTGCTTCGCACGTGTGGTTATGTGGTTGGTGATGTCCGGTAGTGGAAAAGGTGGAAAGGTGGCGCGGGCAGGTTGGCGTGTATGTTGGTCAGTTATGCTTCCTTACTCCGGGGTATCTTGGTCTAAAATGTTCCCTATTAATTTTGATAGACTCTGTGCTTTTGTTAATCTATAGTGTATACAACCCCGTATGATAGCCTAATTATGCGGTTTTATAACCCGCTGCCCTGATGGTCCTAGGTTCGATACCACCTTGTATTTCTTAAGTTGAATGGTTAATTACTGTCTAATAATATTGCTTGATGCAGCATTGTGCTGCTGTGTCTGATGGCCTTGGGTTTTTTGACCACCTTATATTTTTTGTTTTTGGCCCTGGGTCTTATACCTTAGTTTTGGATGCAGCCTTGTGCCGCTGGGCCTGATAGTCTTGGGCTTTGGACTACCTAATAGTATTAAATTGGGTTATTGTATTGCGTATGATATATAAAAGTTGTGTTGCGGCCTTGTGTCGCGGGGCCTGATAGTCATTGGTGTTTAGACTGCCTTATATTTTCTAAGTTGGGGCCTTAACACAGGTTTAAAGTGTTACATGGACTGGTCGCAGACCACTGATATACAATTTACTTTTATGGTACTTATCTTTCAATTTGTTTCATATTGGTTAACTGTTAATGCTGTCAACTAGGCTGTATATAGAGAAGACAGAAATAGATTGATGTGATAGTATTAGTACCTAGACTCATTTATTGCCTGCCATATTATCCTATCTTTTGTTGTTGCTATCTGATTTTCACACCTTCCTTTTTAATTATATTTCCATTCCTTCAATGTTTGTGCTATCTGATGTTCTTTGATGTTATACCCTTATTTTGTTTCTGTTCTTTTTATTCCCGAAGTGGTCGGTGACTCAGTGTGCTTGAGTAATTTTTCCTATCTCCCTAGCTTGTTTCTAGGGTTACTTGCATCTTTAATTATCGGTTTGGTTGCTCAGTATACGGCATTTGTGATCGCCGTGCCCAGCGTAGGGTATCTAGGTCCATACAGGAGGTCACTCATTGCCCGTTCCTGGTGGTGCTTCCATCTCTTAAAGATGTATTGAGTTTGGTTCCGCACTTCGAGAATACTCTAGTACTAGTTTTTATGTAACCTTTATGCTTCCTAGTTTGCTTATAGGGTTAATTGCATCTTTAAATTTTGGTTTGGTTGCTCAGTGTACGGGTTTTTGGTGATCGCTTTGTCCAGCATAGTGTACCTGGGTCCATAAGGGAAGTCTCTCACAACCCGTTCCTGATGGTGCTTCCATCACTTAAAGATGTTTTCACTTTTGTTGATTACTTATGGTTTAACTAGTACTAGGCTATTTCCCTATTTTAGTTTTAATTTTATTATTCCCATTTTTAAGTTGTTTATTATTTTTCTTGAAGTGGTTGGTTACTCAGAGTGCTTTGAGTAATATGTCCTATTTCCCAATTTTTGTTTTTTGGGTTACTCGAATCTTTAAATTTTGGTGTGGTCGCTTAGGTCGCAGACTTTTTGATCAATCTGCCCAGCGTTGTGTAGGTGGGTCCATATTGGAACTGGTCACCGTTCGCTGCTTGGTGCTTCCATTCCTTAAAGTGGCTTTTTATTTTGGTTATACACTTCAGGAATATTAGGCACTTGTTTTGGTTATGTGGAGGTACTAGAGTTTGGATGATTTATGGGTGACACAATTTATATTGTTTCTATTAACCCTGTTAATAGAATAAAGGATTGGTGTTGGCTAATTGTATTATTTCTGGATAAGTATTTGGTGCGGCTATTGTTTGTTGTTTTGATCTGAATTTGTCTCTTTCCTATTTGGCTTAGTCTACAATTGTTGAAGATGTGGTGTAAATCGTCTGGGGTGTTACAATTGTAGCAATTTATGTTATGTGGGAAGGGTCCTATGTATTTTCTAAAGCTGTATGTCAGTTTGGTTTTCCCTAATATTATTCTATTTATTTTTGATTGCTCATAGCCTGTGCAACTGGGTGGCTTTCTGATTCTACTTACATTCTTTAATGGTGTTATGCAATATTCTCCCTTGCTTTTTTATGTTCCAATCCTTTTGCCATTTATCAATGTGGTAATTAGACTATATAGTTGAGTTTGGCTATATTTGAGTGGCATGTAATTAGGTTCGCTGAGTTTGTTTCTTGCGAGTTGGTCTGCGAGTTCGTTACCTTTGATATATATATATATATATATATATATATATATATATATATATATATATATATATATATATATATATATATATGGGACGGAATCCACATGAATTCTACTACTAGGTTATTTGAATTTAGGTTTTTCAGTAGCAGATTAATTTTGTTTAAGAAATATTCCCTAGATTTGGTGGTGTTTTTTGGGATCGAGGTTAGGACTCTGAGCGAGTCACTGATAATTACAGTGACATTTGGTTCATTGTCCTTAATCCATCTTAATGCTTCTAGAATGACCCAGAAATCAGCTGTATAAATGGAGCAGATGTCAGGTAGACAACTCCCCATTTGAATTTTAAGCTCTGGTATAACCATTGCAGCAGCTGTTTAAAACGGATTTGTTACTTTTGAGCCATCCGCTTAAAGTTTGGTATAGTTTTGGTATTCATTAGTAATTACTTCTAAAGCTAATGTTTTTAGATAGTTTTATTGGTTTTATTTGTGTCCTTTATTTGATATGGAAATGTTTACTTTTGATCGTACATTACTCCAAGGTTCTTGATCGTACGCTATGTAGTTTTTTGCTTGGAATATGTATATCGGAAGCTAAGTTCTTAGGTCGTAAACTCGTTTTCCTATGGATGTAGTTTTCTTTACTGTATTTCTAAAGGGGGTGTTGCATTTATTGATGGCCAGGTAAATAGGGTACGTTATTGCATGGGTTAAGAGTCGGGCTGCATATTTTAGTACGAGTTCCTGCCTTCTAAGACTTAGTGGCAGTTCCCCTGTTAAAATCTGCAGCTCGGCTGTCGAGGTTGATATCAGTGCGCCTGTACCAATCATTAGGGCCTTTCTCTGTATTTTATCTAATTTGTTTAAATGACGTTTGGGTGCCGTGCTATTAACTTGTCATCCGTAGTCAAGCGTAGATCTTATTAAGGCACTTATAGAGTGTTATAATAGTTTCCTAGTTTGCACCCCACCGAGTGACTTTGAGGCTTTTTAATAGATTTAGATCCTGGTTGCATCTTCTAACTAGTTCATCTATATTGGTGTGCTCATGTTTAGTGTTCATCAAAGTAAATACCCAGAAATTTAGCTACTTTTACAAATGTTATTTCCTTGTTTTGAATTGTTAATTTTGGGTATGTTTTAAATATTGTATATGGGGTGAACAGTACAGCTACCGTTTTTTGGTGCGATAACTTGAAACCACATTTATCAGCCCATTTTCCTATGTTATTTAAGCTGCTTTGAATTTCAGCCATATGAGTGTGGTTGGAAGGGTTGCCTGCTCTCCATAGTCTACTATCATCAGCGAATTATGATAATCCAATTTTAGGTGATGCCAAGTTTTGGTCAATGTCATGTATCATTAAATTAAAGAGACGGAGTACACTCCCATTTTGAAGGATGTGTTCCTCAGAGTATGTTGCTCCTACCCTAGTTATAATTTTTCGGTCGGTTAGGATATTTTCTGTAAAGTTGTACATTCGCCCCTTAATGCCATAATGATTTAATTTGGCTATGAGGCCTTTGGTCCATACGAGGTCGAATGCTTTTTCCAGATCGAGAAATACCGCAATTAAGTTTTTATCTGCTTTTCTTTCTAAGTTTAATGCCAATTTCATAGCGGTTTCGAATCTTAGTAGTTGATCCGTTTTGTTTCTAAACCCACATTGATTTTCAGATATTAAGTTGCTGCTTTCAAGGTGGTGTGTACGTCTATTTAGTAATAATAATTTCCATAATTTTACATATGCTATTAGTGAGTCAGATGGGATTGTACGAATTAATATTGTTTCAATCTTTATTTGGTTTACGTATGGGTATTACTATGGCGGTTTTCATTTTTTTAGGTAGCTTTCCTGTGTCCCATATTCTGTTAAACATTTTTATTATGTAGTTAACTAAGTTTAGGGGTAGATTTTTGTAAATTACATACCCTATAGGGTCTTCCCCAGGTGAAGTTTCTTTTTTAGTTTTCAGTGCCTGTTGCCATTCGTATAAAGTGATATCTTTATTTAGATGTGATATTTTGGGTCCAAGATCTTTGAAAGGTCGCTATATTTGATTTCTTGTTTAGCCCTATGATTTTGGAATTCCTTAGTAATTTTTGTTGTTAGTGTTCATGTTTTTAAAATTATTGGCTAATGAGTCAGCTTTTTCCTTATTGTTGCTAGTGTTGTTTATTTTGGGGGTGCTAATGGTGTGCTTCCCCCTAACATTTCTAATCTTATCCCACACCTGTTTGGAGTTAGTTCTAAAATGTATACTACTGCAGTATTTTTGCCAAGTTGTTTATTTTGACTGCTTGATTAAGTATTTGAGCTTGTTGCCCTGACTGTTGTACTATAGGAAGAGAGTAGTATTGTTAGATCTTTTACATTTATTTAAATCTCTAATTTATGCTTGCCTTGTTTAATTAAATTTTTCTCTCCACCATGGTACACTTAGCTTTCTTGTTTTACTGCTAGTGTTTGGGTATACTGCTGGTGCCTGCCTGAGTAATGCTCTTAGTTGTGTTATACATAGTAGCTATCTTTGTCCTCTGTTTCTATGTGCTCTAGGTTACTATTAGCAAAGGAATCTGACGTTTTATCAATAAAGTACGGCTAAATCTCTGACAACATGAATTTCCTTATCGGTAATATAAATAAACACAAGGAGTGCAAGCGTGACCACAACCCTTTGCTAGATTCGGCTTTTTCTTACGAGTCTTTTATCGCTTCAGAATCGCAAGAAGACTGAAAGACTGAAAACAAACTCACACATTCATTCAAAAGACAATGACGTACCAACGCATAACTCTTAAATTACCATGTCCTGAATCCTATCAGTGCATTAACCTGTATTTTCACCTTTACGGTCACAATCACTTTCTGGAAAAATAGACCTGACGGAAGTAGCCCATTCTACCAAATTCTACGAGTAAAATAGGCGTGTGGGGTTTGAGTGGCATCATCGTACGCATGAGTCAGCCAAGGTGTTCCTAACTGCTTGGCTAAGACTTGCACTTGCGATTTATCTCTAGGGCTTTAGAGCATTGAGACTAATAGTATGATGGGCTTCACTTTGTTGAAACAAAGTTTGTGTCATGGAAATGACACAGGCATTACGATGATGTCCTTTGCGCGTACACAACAGTTTAATTTCTTCTTCGTCTTCTTCTAAAATGTCGTCGAAAATGAACAAATCAGTTTCACTGGGGTTAGACACGATCTCGTCGTCTTTGCTAGGAATGCCTTCCACAAACATAATGGAACCACCTTGACTTTCTTGCAAGAGGCTAATTACCGACTGCCACTGTTTGTAACACCGAACGATGATTTGAGGTGACTTATCGATCAAATAATGTTTATGTTCGATCAAACGTTTGACAAATTCGGTTTTGCCTAAACCGCTAGGTCCAGCAATCAACATGTTAGAAGGATTACAGCGATACAAGGTCTCCCAACTAGCATGATCTACGTGTTCATCGATGACTTTGAATGTCAATGAGGAAGCGTTAGGAATAGCACAGGTAGCCATAGTAGTGTAGGGTATGACACTTTGAAACAAAAACGGACAAGACAAGAGGTTTTTTATACGTTTTAGGACACGTTTATTTCAATTCATGTTTAAACTCGGACAACACTAAAGACAAAAATACATAAAATTAAAATGTATAAGTACAGGAATAAAATACACATTGTAAAGATCAAAGTGGTATATAAACAAGTTTCTGTACAACATCGTTTTGGTAACCAAGGTGTCCTAGAGGTAGTGTGTAATGTTCGTGCAGTTTCTACATTGGGTACAATCACACAGGTGTCCACCCGGAATGGCATTTAGGGAATGTACATGACAATCCTGTCGTGAAAGGAGTGATTGTCCTCGATGACAGATTGACAGATTCATCTTCTTCTGACACTGTCACTAACACAGGTTTAAAAGTGACTTTTGTGAATCGACAATGGCTTTTACGATCGCAACATTTGAACATAATGTGATACTTCTTTTTTTCAGACCTCAAAACCCCAACTTTTCGAATAACGTACATCTGTTCAATGAGGGTGTAAATCACAACATTCACACACAACGTCGTACCCCTCTTCCATGCCTAAAAGTTGACGAATCTTTTCTTCTGTAGAGATCGAGAAGTATTCAGATGAAAGCGTAAGGCTTTTAACAAAATGAGTTTTTTGTGGACATTTAAAGGAGTCACCATTCGGTCTTTGTAGGTATTGTTCTTAAAGAACCCACAAGGAATCTACGGCTAAACGAAATCCAAGAAAGCAAGTTACTAAAACACACTCGAAACGTTGACCTCTATTGATGGGATACAGTTCTCGTAATAAGTGTTGGTAATCCTCCACCGTTTGAATATTCTCATTGATATCCTTCCATGGAATCTGTTTAATCACAAGTGATAAAGGTTGTGGCATGGTAGTCTATTTTATACTTCTTCTTGTCAAAGGCAATAAGTGTACATTCTGCACATAATTATTTAAAATCTTCTACTCGAGCGAAAGTGACAAACTTAGTGTGCAATTTCGGACCACTGCTGTTCAGGGTAACGGTTAAAGAATTGTAATACAGTGTTCTGATGTAATCGGTCTAAAGTGAAATCTTTGGAAGAAAACACTTGATCCAGAGAAATCTGACACGTTGGTTGACTTTTGTCACTTTCCTCTTGTAAATTTTTCGACACCAAAGTTCTAAAGTCACCGATTGAGATTTTGCTCTTGCAAGTCGCTGCCAAACTTCCTTGAAGATCTTATCTTGTAATTCGTTTGGTAATCCTTGAGTATTATGTTTTACATGGGGTTTAAATACTTGTCTAGGTTTGAGTCCTAGTCCAGCTGGTTTCTTAAACATGATATGTTCACTTTCAATAACTAAGATGCCACTAAAGGTAGGTAGTGACACTTCGGAGACCATCGAGCATGTTCCAGGTAAGCGTAATCGTTCTGTTCCCACTGGTAAATTGACACACCGCAACTAAAGCACTTTATCCCTTTCGCCCAAGTAGAAAAATCCGGCTCTGGCTAATTCTTCAGGTGTTGGTTCAGGCAGATATTTTGGCCATTTCTCTTTGAAGGTTTGGAATCGACATTTAAAGTTACTGTATTCAGGCAAGCGAACAGGGAACGAATATTCGTCTCTCCCAAGTTTATTTCGATGCATGTACGGTGATATTCTCAGCTTTCGCATCCATCAGGTTTGACACGCACAGCATCATTTTCCATGATAGGTTTAGTGGTAGCAGTCACAGCAAAGTCCACGATGTTCTGCTGAATCGCTGAGGTCAGAGTATGGCATCACTCCAATCGCAAGGTATAGCATCGCACTAAACTTGCGATGACCCAAACTTGAATGATGTCTGTTTAAACGGATTCATTTTGTTTCGCTTGGAATTTGTATTTGCAATAAACTATCGGTCTTCGACAGTGTCTCTTGTTATATGCTGCCCAATATGGACGTGACTGTACGGTCCACTCGCGAATCCCCAAACTTGAATGATGTCTGTTTAAGCGGATTCATCTAGTGTCGCTTGGTCGTTGTATTTACAATGAACTATCGGTCTTCGACAGTGTATCTTATTATATGCTGCCCAATATCGACGTGATTGTACGATAAAGTGAAGTGATTGGGAAGCCTCACTCTCTTCCTGTACACGATTTGATACTTTTTTCAAAGGTCAGCTAACGATTTGGTGCGGAGTGGGTAAACGGGCAATCATGTGCGTTTCATGGGTGGTCACTTTAAAAGTTTCATGCTGTTCAGACTGTAAGGCTTCTTGTAGGACGTCAAAGTTCACCACTCGACTGGTGCAATAATCGAGAGTCAATCCTTTCACTTTACATTCGGTGTGCATTTCCCCTTTTTCGTCTTGGTATTCGTATCCATAATGTTTAGGACCGCCACTTGGAAAACTTAGAATATTGTCGTCCGAATGTTTATCTCTTCAGGCTCTTAAACGGTCACCTTCAATGTCATGGTAACACTGGTTCGGACGATCGATGTAGATGCAACTGTCCGTATCAAAATATAACACACGATCTCCGAACAGTACAATGATTTCGTACAATTTTAAGCAAGCATGAGCTGTCACGTAAGCCACAATGATGACATTTCCACATTTTTCGGCTCCTACAAGGTCTAGCTCTTCATCGTAATTGACTAAGATCAAGTCCTCACGAATGACGTCCATGTGTTTCATGTATTTGGTTTTGTCTTGAATCATCTGGAAGTGGCGGTAAGGTTTGGACAAATGCTCCATCTTGTGTAAAGACGTTGTGCCATTTTACCCCACAAGCAACTTAATATCAATTTGGCAAACGATCGCCTTCCTTCTTTTTTCTCAATGTGGTCTAAAGGGATGCCTTCCTGCTCCCAGTATATTTTTTAAAAATTTATTTTGGTCTTTGGGAGTGTGGCACCAGGAAGGATAGCCGCTAGCTTCTTGTTTTAAAAAGGCATCCACATAGTCTGCAGAAATACCTTTCTGTGTCTTGTCGCCCTTGTGGTATTTTTGTGTTTTGGGAAAGTGGTAAATTTCGTACACTTCTAACAGTTGGTATCGCAGGTCCAGAGCTTTAAATAATTCCACAGTAACCCACGTTCCAGTCAATGCGCGTTTTTCTTGTGTGTGCTGACAAGGTTGGTCTTGGTTGCATGTTTGTGCACAAGTACGACACAAAGAAAACATCAGTTTCCCTTTGCAATGGTGAGGTAAAACGGGATGATACAAGTCCGTGGGAGGCAAGACTTTGCACTGAATCAATCCTTCGTACTATCAAATGTTGTCCATGTCAGTGTGTTCGGTCATCAATTGTGGGAGCCCTACGGGAAAATGATAAAATTTGCACACAAAAGGTTACAGCGAACACACTTCCAAGTATTTGATTTTTTCTCCCATTTCCGCCTCCGCTTAGTACAGCAAACAGGTGGCATTCGTTCGTCCTCCGTACAAACTATCCAGGAGTTCAATGGGTGCACCAACTTGTAACTTTCTACGATGCGTTTAAACTCGGAATCGGTTTTCAAATGGTGATCGTACTCATGTTCCCACATTTCCACCACTTGGTATCCTTGCTGTTCTAACAAGTAGCCTGATACAAGTCTCCCATGGTCCATTGTAAAAACTGACTTTTTGTGTCATGTTGAGGGTAGCTGAGGGGACATCTGTGAAATAAGCATTCGTTAAACTCGTACACAATTTCATCGTTTTCTAAGTCCCAGCCATCCAACGAATACGTTCCGATGGTCTTTTCGCCTCCTCCGTTGTGGGAGTGTTGGATCAATTTGTCTTCCTTGTCGCACAAGTAATGTAGCCAGCTATGGGCTTTGTCTGAGTATTGACGTTAAACAAAGTTTGTCGTTTGAGGACTGATGACAACTAGGGTGTTTTCGGGCATGAACCGTTTTCGGTACACTAAGGAACACGCTTTGGCGATGGTGCAAGCTTCTTTCAAAGGATCGATCACTCTGTGCTCCATGAGCAATTCTCAAATTTTCCACAGCAACGCCGTAAAATGTCTACGTCCGATCGACAATACTTTAACATTTCTTCTTGAAAGTCGAAGGGGTCCGAGGCGTGAGTCTGGTGCCAAGCGTAGAAAGTTTCTCGTTGTTCGGTGCGAATGTTGTCAGTCGTAATAGTGAGCCTAATGCAAATGGGGTAGTTCAGCACGTTGATTGACTTAGGGAATTGAAAAGTGTGGAAAGTAGCCTTTGGCCATTTCTGACATTCCAAACGTTTTAGGCATGCGACACAAAGGCATGGCCAACTAACTCTTCGAATCTTTAATCTGCACGTGTCCTACTTGCATAGAAATTATCTTGGCTCCATTTAAAGTCACTGTAGGACATTCGGATCTTTGTTCCGTATAGTGTCTGAGCAGAAATTGGCCATCGTATCCGGCGAAAGTGTAAGCCATTGCCGTGTCATCGCGATGACAATCTCCGTAAAGTTTGATGTCTTCTTGACTCCACATTACTTCGATGGGGTTTCGTATCCATTGAGTAAAATCGACCAAGATGTTTGACCTCAGAAAGATTTGTTCACGTCCTCCAAGAATCTTGCTGAAGTGAGGGCAATGACTAAATATGGTTTCTTGGATACACTTCTCGCACGCTCGATGAGCCAAGAAGAAACTGGGAATGTGAATGCCAGTCTCTTGCATGCATTCGAATTCTAAGAAAGATAAAATTCCCTTTCTTCTGGGCATTCGTGTTCCAAGTCCACGATTTGGTGACACCGTTTCTTACCTCGATAAACGTGAAACTTGACATTATTGGTACATATGCCTTGTGCACAAGTAGGGCACAATCTCAGAAGCTGATATATTCTGCTGTGAACCTTGCATCTTCAAATGTTGTTGGTAACAGGTAGGACTGACAAAAGTGCGCTGACAAACATAGCAATGCACTCGTTCTTTTTCGTTGTCCAGATATGTTTGAGAGGTGAACATCCTACATATTTCGATCCAAAATGTTTGTGGTGTTTATAACCATAGTCACATTTTTCACAGTAGTAACTATATCACAGGAATCCAGTGATACTGATAATGGTATCAAAATGCCCATCGTGATTATAGACGTGAATGTATGTTCCGTCTTTTAAATCGTTGCCTCGAAACAAAAGAAGTCCACGCACTTCTTGACGGTGCACTTTTACGGTGTAATAATTCTTGCAATTTTTGCATTTCTGGAATGCCGCAAGGGATGTCTTTGGATATTCCCACTTGCTGTAACAGGAGTTCTGCTTTACTTCGTTGTTTGGCCCGTTCCGATCGTTGAATAGTTTTCCAGGCTCTTTTCCATTTTGCAGTCTCGTTTTTGTCGGCATACGTTCGTCCCACAACGATGGCACGGGCTAAGCACATCTAGTCTTGATAATTGTAAATTTGGACGAGGCTTTTGCTTAATGCTGCGAAATTTGTCCACTAATAACATCTTTTTGGGTCATGTCCCTTGGAGAAGAGAAAAGTTGGTCATAAACAACGTGGCTTTTCCATCGGTGATGTGAAACATGTCATTGGATTGTTGCACATGTTGAATCTTGTTGATGACTGTAGAAGGTGTCAATTATGATGGGCTGCTAAACTCGATCCAAACGGGAGACTTCAAATTATCGTGATGAATAGAAAGTCTCAAACGATCGTCTTATTTGGCTTGACATTGCTGTTTCAGTGCAGTTAACACAGCATCCCACACCTCGGTACTGAACCCCTCTGTATTCTCCAAAGGTACTTTGGATTTGGAAATCTTTAAACTTCACTGCGTACGTGTAAGGCGTAGTTCTAAATTTTTGAGAGGAACGCTTTTCCGTCTCTCGAATTTGATATTACTCTTCAGGGTTTACTAACGGTGGTGAGCACTGTATGGACGTCGATTGTCTGCGTCTGGATTCGGTCTCACTCATGTCATCTCCATGAATTTGAGCCAAGACTTCAGCTACTGTGCAAGGAGATAAATCACGTTTCTGTCTCTTTTTGTCTTCTCTTTCTCTACGAAATGATGCAATCGTTTCATCTTGTCTGCAAAAGTTCAAATTACTACATTTTAAAGACCATGACCCCTTTATATTTATATCAGATCAGGGTATATATATAAAGGGTCATTGTCTAACATTTCAGTATTCATTTCACACTCACGTGGACCAGAACGATGGAAAAGCCTATATAAGTTGTACTTCTCATCAGAGCTTTGCGTGTCGTAATACGAAAGTTTTCTTCAGACAGGCCGACGGACTACACCGGCTCCTTTCGAGTTAAAAGTCAAGATACTTGCTACATCTGTAAGAAGAACGGATATTGGGCTCCATAATGTTCAGAAGCTGTCACAGTGAAAAAATTTAAAAAACATAAAGAGTGAATAGAAGAAGCCTATGAACATTTTAAAGTTGTATTGTGTTATGTTATGTTGTGATATTGGATTGTAACATTTGTACCAGAATACACCAGACAGAAAGAAACGTAAGTGTCTTTTGGTTTTGATTTTATAGAATAAAAGCCTTCACTCACAAACTCATTCATGCACACATACATCATGGGAAAAAAGTTACTTTTGCGTTTTCATTGAATTAGCAATTGACATAGTATTTCTTTTCGAAAGATTTATGTGTCCCCGAAAACGACCTTTGGGTTATTGCTTATTATTGCTTATTTTAAAAAAAAATCAGGAACGGGACGAAACAAACTTTAAATGTCTTAAGCCTTGATCATGGTCAAGGACTACTTCTGGATTGGTTCCTGTCAATTATTTGGTATAAATCACTAAAGCTGGTATGGGAGACGTAGTCACAGTTAGGTTGTGTTGTTTAGCTCGAGGTCTTTTTCTCTTGGATCGTAATCAAGAAGTCTGATACATTTGTTTCAGACTCCGTAACTCTGCTTAAATATCTACATGTACTGTGACCGTTTGACTTTCACTATACTCATTCTGTCCTTGGTATTGTTTCATCTCTGCTGCTGTCTTTTCCTGGTGTTTTCCTCTTGCTTCTTCTTCTTCGCGCAGTTGAAGGATAAATGCTTGTTCTGTTTCTTTTTGTTGTTGTAAAAATTACTCCAGTTCTTCTTTCTGTCTCTGTTTAAAATTATTGACGTGTATGAAAGGAGATGGTGACTAAGGTTCCGGAACAAATTCTTGTGAAGTTAGAAAATCCACAACATCCCAGTTAAAATCAACCTCTTCTGGAAGTATATTTGTATTGACTTTGCTATGCCATTACTTGCTCTCTCCACTGCTGGCTCGCCCCAATTCATCGTCTTCTTAGTTTCCGTCATGATTGACAATTATGTCGCATGGATTGACTGCACACAGACGCTAGAATCACTATTTACGTTTGTGACGTCACAGAGTGCTCTTTTCCGATTGGAAGATTGTGATTGACTTTTGTAACGCGTATTTGAATTGGTGAATAAACTCTATCCGTTTCGATGCGCTCTTTTCCTATAAATAACTGCAGTACACTGCATTCACTTCCCTTGTTCTCGTCACAAGATGTGAACCAACATAGAATCATCTACCCTTGTTTCATCAACGCTATTCCGTACTGACTTACCCATGCATGGCGAATCATCGTGGACCATTATAAGGATCACAGACACAACGTTTCGGATCAGAAGAATTATTGTAGAGAGACAAGGTTGTTTGAAGAGAGTTCTCCTCTACGGACCAGAAGTGAGTAAAAGTTGGAGGAAGAGAAGAAGATCTGTGAGATGTCCTTTAAGCTAATTATATAATGTTAAACAAAAAAAACCAAAGGCCCTTTTCAGGCCCATTTATATACCTCGAAAAGATATTTGCTTTCTCTGCCTAAATTTCCCTTGTCGCTAGACAGGCTCAAATAATATTCCCCATGTTAAATTTCCATTGACGCTATAATACCCCACCATTTTAAATTTCCCTTGTCGCTATAAAGCCGCACAACTTTTTGGACTGGATTTCCCATTATCGCTATACGCCCCGACATTACTACTCGCTGAAAAAATCGATCCTCGTTTGAAAAGAATTCTTTATCACACACTTAACTAATTCCTTGACATAAATAATTAATTTTTACTTCTCGTATCAGAGTAATGCATGAAATTCTGACTTTACATGGTTTCATTAACCACTAAATCCGAAGAGAATCGATACCAATGAAATATTGTATTAATCATATAACATTTCAGTCTTTTTGCTGAACTCAATGAAAAATTGAAGTACGAATTTAATACAAACAAAATACAGACTTATATCAAGTGAACATACAGTTTACCTTGAAAAGATGAGTTCCCGAGCTTTACCTCACTTATCATCGGATAATAACATCTATGTCCCTTATATGCTTTTCGGGTCTCTCAATGTTCAGACCCATTATCCATGTAACAATCTCACAACCAAAACATGTTTAACACCCACCCCTCACCCCACCCGACCCCAATCAGAATAATCTTCTCTAATCCACCTTATTGACTAACTCTTCTGGAAAATAACATTGTATGACACCTGTTTCAAATGGTCCAATATTTCTCAAAAGTTTGCTATGGTTTGTCTCACTCCTGTCATTTTCAGCTATATGATCTTGAACTGACGTATATGACGGACGTTTGTAAAACCGACTCTAATTAAAAATAAATTTTTCCACAATCAGAGCAGATCGCAGTCAATAATTTTATTGCGAGTTTAGCCCATACATCAAAATTATTGGTAATATGTCACGCTGGGAAACACCCTGACCACGTCAGAACTTACTGTCAACTTATCTCTACAGAATTTTGTACCATATATATATATATATATATATATATATATATATATATAGAGAGAGAGAGAGAGAGAGAGAGAGAGAGAGAGAGAGACGTAGATGTATGTGTAAGATCGATAGTATGACGTATTGCTCGCATTCATCAAAATGCATGAAATAAAGATAACCAGGATTTTACTGTACACGTTATAGACTTAGATAATTGAAAGTGTGTTTCACCTATAACTAACATATTTTGTCGTAAAGAAAGATGTACACAATAATGCAGTTTTATTCATCTTGTTCTAACTGTCAGCAATACAGAACTAATACTCCAAAGTCAGGTGATTGTATTCGTATTACCTTAAAACAATTGCGTGTGTTGTACCTATGCACATACGATCTCCGTCTCCGAGAGATCATCATGGAATATCTAAAGAAGATAAAGAAAATAAAAACAAAGTTATTTCGAGATCATAAACACTGATTGGAAAATGGTCAAGCTGTGAATTCTCGTTTGTGCTAACTTAGTGTTCTCTGTTCACTGTAAACGCTTTTCTGTTGTTTTTGATAAAAATAATTTGACTCAAAAATGTGCACTAATGACCTTTTTGGAAAGGTTGTTACAAAATGTTTTGAATCTACTCACATTTAATGTATATACTATTATCCGGATAAAGTAAAACATGTAATTGAGGCGGTTGCCGATTTTCATCATGAATTTATTAAACAAGCTGTAATAATTGTAATGTTCACAAAGATTTGACGAGCCATGCCTAAAAAGTATATTTAATCAAAATGGAGCCATGCACAATATCAATGTCCCCGTTTTGAGAATCTAATCGTATGCTGCAATAAAATAAAAAATAAATCTTCTGGTTGCATGTGTAGCACACAAAGAATAACGAAAAACCATTAGTACGCAAAGTACATTGCAATCTGAAGAAAAAGATATTTCGTGCACATTGAGTATACTTTACAATCTATGACATTGGATACACACCAAGTGACTTGGGTTATTTTAACCTCTTTTCTTGTGTTACCATACGTAGACGTTATTATTGGCTTGAAAGAGGTAATTATTATATATCTGTACCTATCTGTTATTGGAATATATATATATATATATATATATATATATATATATATATATATATATATATATATATATATATTACAGTGTAATTTACTGGTAATGTGTAGGTAATTTGTTCTCCGCAAAATTACACGAAGATATTGTTATGATAACAATTGAAAAGAAGATTGGCCATGGATTCAGACTGATTGTTTGGCTTTGTGCTGCTGACACTTTATACAATGTTTTCAATCTTTCACAATTGTTCATCTTATAGCTGGACATTGTATACATTCTAAGACAGATTAGCACAATGGGGAAACGACTGTCCAATTAGTGAAGCTGCTATCTTGTTTCACACGAACTATCTACGTTCACAAATGTGCGTCACTTCAAGATCTAACTTTAAACAAATCACATCTTAGAGCAATATAATATTCGTTAGAATCAAGTCCTTATTGGCGTTACTTTTGTCAGTGTATTTACATGAGTTTTTCTGCAGCTGTTCAATAGAATTAAAAATTTTTAAAATCCTGTGGACACCCATGGAGTAGATCAAGATTATTTTCTCTTCATTAGACCGAAAAGGGTTAAGCCACACCATTAGCAATTTGTATACGATTATAATTTTGTTCATAAGTCGTGTCCATGGTAGACCACAAACAACTTACAAATTTGATTTAGCGCAACGCTTTGTGATATACCAATACGTTTTTTGGATATCATCTATTCGCCAAACAGTTAGCAACACACAAATATATTGAATCTTTCTATTATTGTATTTCTGAGATCTTAATTTCATATAACGATTCAACATATTTAATTTGCCGTGACTGAAATTTTCTAGCGGCTCGGAGAAAAAATATTCATCTCGTACATATTTACAGAGCTTACAGTCAGATCCAATCGGATCACATGCCTATGCCATGGCTGGTCCATACCTTACAGTAGTTAAGTGCAACATAATTAATGCTTTCAGTTTATCGCCAAACAGGGCGTGTTCACATTTGTTCATTTATCAAATTACTGACTCGGCCTGCTATATAATTACGGTGGTTTGTTATTCTCATTCACTCGCTAATATTCATGACATAGTTACCGGTGTTGTTGTATATGCCGACGTGACATTTTTACGAGGAAGAGAAATGGAACCTATTAAGATAAAATGGATTCTATTTAGGAAGCAAAAATTCAAGACGTTTCTACTAACTGTGTTAATTCCGTGCGGAATAATTCTCCTCATAATTGAAACAACGGAGCTTGTATATCAAAAGAACTTTCCAAGTTATTGTCTCCAAAGACGTTTCGAGTTGAACAATGTGTTTGTTCCAGAATTAGAGCTATATTTAAGGATGTACAGTAACGATTATAAGACTTACAAAGCAATGTTAACTAGAAGCATGCGATATTATTGGCCAGGAAATGCATCGATGGTGGTTGTGCTTGATTCGGAAAACGAGGAGGATCACAAACTTGCAAACGCTTTAGTTCGGACTTACCCATATCCGAGAATATGCTTCCAGGCCCCAGTGGACCCAAAAGTGTATCATGGCAGGGGTCATGAAAGAATGCAGAGAGATTATTTCTACCCGGAACTATTTGCGTCAAAAGAATACATCGGATATGTTGATACTGACACTTTATTCGTCACAAGAGTAACAAAGGATCTTCTTTTCGAGGATGGAAAACCGGTAATTATAGGATTTTATGGTAGAGCGTTTTGTGGATTTTGGAGCAAAATTTCAGAAACCACAGCTGCGTTATTTAAAACAAAGGAAGTTATGAGATGCATGTCTATATTTCCAGTGATAATTAAGGTTCAGCACGTCGTAGGTGCGAGAAAATATCTTGAAAAACTTCACAACACCACCTTTGATGAATTGTACGAAAAATACGTCGTTGCCTTTGATTCTTTCGCCCAGTATAATGCCTTTTGCCAATATATCTGGATGTTTCATAGAGATGAGTATCAATTTTATTTTCAATTGATTCCTCACACGCTGGATGGCCAATGGCACGGTGAGAAACTTTCCCCTGGACGCCAAATTCCAGAATACTACGAAATCAACGTAAAACCAGAACAGAAAATTCCTAAAGCAAGGTCATCACTTCATTATCGTTATTTCCATGATTGGCCAAATCCTATGACGTTCAGGCGAACGCTCATGTCTGGATTGTGTTACGCTGGTGGATTTGAAATATGTAAAGAGAAATGTAATTTTTTCAACAAAACTGCGCTGCAAGTAGAGATGTTTATATTTGATTTCAATGATTGGACCTGGGATAAACGATGCATGGAAGCGCAAAAGAGACATTATGCATCAGTACAGAAGGAATCCGAAGAAACAATTCGAAGCGCAATTCAGTTAGGATGTGACGAAATTGATTCGTTAACAATATATAATGACTAAATAGCCGTATATGTTTAAAATAGAATGATGTTCATGTGTATTGCATTTACACGTATGTAGCCAGACACAAACCATAAGTTTAACACAAGCACAATATTTGGAAAGAATTGATCAGCGCATTCTACTCAGTGCATTCTACATAGTGGCGTAACTTGAGCTTTTGTTTTCCTAATTCGCTCTGGTGTGTTCAACTACATACATAAGGACGTATACAAAGATTTATTTCATATGACATAATTCTCATTTTTCTTCTTTTCTTTGTGATAAGTTTCACCCATGTTGTTTTTTTCAGCTTCTCTTTGTGACGTTCCTTGCAAAAGAACTTTACTGGATTTTACTTTTCCATGTATATAATTACATTATTAAATCGGTTTTTTAAATCATACTTTGAGTGTGATTGTTGTACTTCTGATATCCGCAAGCATCGAAATTAGTTTTGCTGCGAAAATGAAGATTTGTTGGTTTCCATTTTTCCTGTAACTTTTATATTTAGAATATTCATGCTGTAATTATTGGTTATTATATTTTCGTAGTAAAATATGAACGAATTTGTTTCGGATTATTTCTGCACGTCCTTTGGAAGTATAGTATTCATTCTAGTAAATGAACTGATATTTTCCTGTAAGCCTTTATATTATATACTCATTTTCTTATATTACCTATGGCTTAATCACAAGAAACATAGTAACTGAATATATGCTGAATTCAATCATAAATACACAACCGTAGTTTCCTCAATGCAGAATTACAATATCAATGCACACATAGTTTCGATAAGAAGTATCGTGTTGATTTACTTAAAATAGAAAC
This sequence comes from Unio pictorum, assembly GCA_030141615.1. Taxonomy (NCBI): domain Eukaryota; kingdom Metazoa; phylum Mollusca; class Bivalvia; order Unionida; family Unionidae; genus Unio; species Unio pictorum. The sequence continues at coordinate 1,622,588 of JARLTB010000061.1, forward strand.
TTAGGGTCATATTGTTAACGAATGCGCATTGCAACGTTTATATTTGGTGGAATGAATAAAGTTTGTTTTTATGTCGATCCAACTCAAATCTGCTTTCTTAATGTTTCGGATCAGGGTCCTGATACTTTTACTATTTATTTTGCTGTATCAATAGAGGGGAAAACTATTTTGCTCTGAGTTATGGCAACATATTATCCATGATATTATTTGCATTAATATAGTTTACCTTGATATTAAAAGTTTTAAAAAAATATTTCAGCTAAAAGGAAAATCATAGTGCCGCCCATCATCACTTAAATGAATGACCAGTGAGTTATACTAGATGCAATTGGTTTCTGTATGCTAATTATTGTATAAGTTGTAGTCGAAACGGTATTTAAAAAAAGTTGGATGGTTAAGCTTGCATTTAGAGGTCATGCCATGAAAGATAACGTACTGATATTGGAAACCCTATTGATAAATACAAGAATGGTCGAAACTGAAGCCTTGAATTTTATAACTAAGCTATTGATAAAATCGGCAGAGAAAATTAGAGTGGGATGTCTACGCCCGGACAAGATATTTTTAAAAAAAGGCTGATATCATAAAATACACTTACTTCACAAACGAGAGCATACTTAGTTCAAAAGTGCGCAAAATATAAACGGTAAGGTGATTAGCAGTCTTAGAAAGTAACACATATACCTAATACATTCATATTTGCTAGCAAATCACTCGAACATGTATATATCGGTCGGTTATTTTGGCCTGAAAACTATCCGAAAGTTGGATTTTACCGGAATATAATTTAACAATATCAAAATTTGGGTACCTAGTGGGCATAAATGACACGTGTTAAACAAAGAATACAGATATAAATGTGCAGTTTTTTTGTAATATTCTCCATTAAATTGTGACAGTGACAACATTTGTGTGCAAAATGAAAATTTTTAAAACTATTTTGTCACGAATACTAAAATCATGCTGTTAATATGGCTACAGTCGTGACAAGATTCTTCGGGAATGTACATGCATTCTCTATTGACATAAACTACCAAAGTACCGGAACAATGAGAAAGTACTGTGGTATATGCCGTCGGAAATAATATCAAGTCTATAGTAATATCACGCATCTTTAGAAGGTTTATCGGTAGAGAAAGTGACAGTTATCTGCCAGCACCCTCTTAAAAAAGTGATTTTGTGTTTGGTCCTTTCACAACTCCTTGACATTATAATATAGATATGTTACCTCGCCACTCTTATTATTGTTTTTTTTTTTGTTGTTCTTTTGTCTTTCTCTTGTTTTTGTTTTCGTTTTTTTTTGTTCTTATACAGAACGGCACGATAACAACAATTTTTAAAAAAAATTCCATTGTCATAACTCTCTCTCTCTCTCTCTCTCTCTCTCTCTCTCTCTCTCTCTCTCTCTCTCTCTCTCTCTCTCTCTCTCTCTCTCTCTCTGCAATGACCTTAACAGGTATACCTGTTTAATTTAAGGTTCGAAAAATTGGGAAAGATCAGACGAGAATCCTAGACAATTATAATGTAATGTTGGCTGTCAAACCATATCGGGATAAACAGTCACGATAGAGTTACTAAATCAACCAAATCAGCATGCAGGTACATGTTTTAAACAACATGCACCAATTCAATTATTATTATTATTATTATTATTATTATATAAATAATATATATATGAATAATATATATATATATATATATATATATATATATATATATATATATATATATATATATATATATATATATAAATATATATATGAATAATATATATATATATATATATATATATATATATATATATATATATATATATATATATATATATATATGTTGTTCTTATAGAATCATTGAATCCCAGACAAGTATAATGTAAGGTTGGCTGTCAAACCACATCGGTATAATTAGTTACGATAGAGTTACTAAATCTACCGAATCAGCATGCAGATACATGTTCAAAAATAAAAGACTACATGCACTAATTTCAAGTATTAGATATATATATATATATATATATATATATATATATATATATATATATATATATATATATATATATATATATATATATATATATAATTTATGAATAAATAGAGATAAACAGTTTTATTTTTACTTTCAATATGTATGATGCAAATTAATTAATGTATATAAATATATATTTAAAAAAAAAAATATTGATATTACATTAATGAAGGTCGTAAAGTGCTTTGGAATTTAGACCTTTTGGATATACTGTATTAAGACGGTGAATCCAGTAGGTTTCTTTCAGCAAACGTTCCATTTCAGATTCAGCTATAACAATAGGTTGAAAGGAAAAATCTTGCAAAGTATGAGAATTATTTTTAAAGTGTACGGCAACATGAGATGAAAAAGATTTATCGAGATAATTTTTTATATCTTGTTTGTCCAATATATTAGACGTCACAATTTTTGGATGTGATCAAATAAATAACGTTTGATGTTGCACAGTTAGTATCACAATGCATATTAAACGTTTCTTTTGTATTACTACTACTGAAAGAAGTACTTTCATTAATAAGAGAACAGTGAGAACATCTAGGTCTATTACATTTAGTTGCTGTTCTTTTTTTGTACAATGTGTTTTCTAATTTAAAATTAATTAGTTAATCTTTAAGATTTTTTGTCCTTTTATAAGCAAGCATGGGCTTGCTTTCGTGTAGCAATTTAACATTTTCTTTACCTGATAATTTTAACAAATCCCAATATTTATTGATAATCTTACCTATATTAGGTAAACTTGGGTTATATTCAATAATAAAGGGAATGATATCCTTATTTGTATTTTTGATTTTACATTGTAAAGATTCAAGTTGTGTAAGAGAAGATACTTTTTGGAAAGCAGCATTAATGATATCAATAGGGTAATTTCTATTTAGAAAATGCTGACCTAACTCTATTAAAGATGATTTAAAAACAGTGTCATCCGAAATAATTCTTCTATATCGTTTAGCTTGACTATATGGTATCCCGCTTTTACATGATTTAGGATGGCATGATGAATATTCAATATATTGATGAATATTTGTGTTTTAACATGAACCATGGTAGTGATGTCATTATTTTCATTTTTTATGACGTCTACGTCCAGAAATGATATTTTAGTTTTAGACACATTGAATGTAAACTTTATTGTTGGATGTAATTTGTTAAACTGTCTATAAAATAATAAAGGTCTTCTAATGGATAACTCCAAATCATAAAGATATCGTCTAAAAATCTTAACCAAACATCTGGTTCTAAGAAACATTTATTTAGAAAATCATTTTCCAATTTTCCCATAAATAAAGATGCATAAGAAGGTGCCATAGGACTACCCATTGCTGTTCCCATTTTTAGGAGATAGTTTGTATTACCAAATTGAAAAATGTTATTTCGAGCACAAGTTTTATCAAATTACAAACATGTTCTTTTGATAGTTTACATGTATATTCGTTTCCTCCAAGATAATGTTTACATGCTTCGATACCATCATTGTGTGGTATATTCGTGTAGATTGAAACCACATCAAGTGTAACTAGTAAAGAATTTTCAGTTAGTTTTTGTAAAAATTTCAATTTGGTAATGAAATCAAAAGTATCTTTGACATATGAAGGTAGTGATTTCATTAGTGGTTGTAAAACATGATCAACATATTTGGATATATTACTTGTAACTGAGTTACAAGTAGAAATAATAGGTCTACCTGGATATTCTAAAGGTAGTGACTTATCAATCGTTTTATGTATTTTTGGTAAAATATAAAATTGAGGTGTGCGTATTTTATTCGGGAAGTTATCTAGTTCATCATGTATTGAGCAATTGTGTAAGGCGATTTGATTAATACATTTGCTATGTTTTCTTTAAATTCTTCAGATGGATTATAGGAAGTTTTGTATAATATTCTTCATCATTTAATTGTCTTTCTGCTTCTTCAATATAATCTTCTTTATTCATTATTACTTTGGTGCTAGACTTATCTGCCTTTTTAATAGTAATACTTTCGTCCTGTGATAAAGTACGCAAGGAAATTAATTCTTCTTTAGATATGTTAGTAAAATGTTTTCTTTTAGAACTGCTATTTAAAATTTCTTGTTTAGTTGCTTCAATATAAAAATCGAGATAAATATCTCGACCACTATAAGGTGTAAATGATGATTCTTTTTTATTGAAAAAGGGCTTATTTTGTAGATGATAACTACTTTTGTCTTGTGAGTTTGTATATGATTATGAGAAAAATTCTTTTAATTTTAACGATCTAGTGTATTTGAAAAATGCTTCTGCTAAACTGATATTATCATGCACTTTGGTTCTTGGACAAAAAGATAAACCCTTACCTAGAAGAATATAATCACTATCAGTTAGAGTTCGTTTAGAAAGGTTTAACACAGTTTCTTTTCTCCTTTTGATTTCCTTTTTTTCTTTTCTTGTCTTTCCTCCTTTTGTTCTTGTTTTGTATTCTAATAAATCTCCTATTCTTTCTTTTGGTTGTGTTGTCTGCAACAGATCCTTGAGGGTTTCCATAAGTTTTTGTAATGTTTCTATTACGGTTATGTTGGACTCCTGTGCAATTTTCTTCGCCCCATTTTTCACTGCATCTGCATAGGTTGTCCTTTGTGTGCCTGGGGCTCTTAAGTTTTTTGCTTGATCATTTGTTGAGTTGTTTTGAATGGGTCTGTTATTTTTTACTTCTTTTAGATTTGGCTGAGATGTAATTTTTGCTGTTGGTAATGATGCATGTTCCATTTCATTTTTATTTCTTGGTTGTTGTTGATTCCATGTTTGATTGTTAGTTACTGCACGTTTGAAGTTAATTTCCTCTGTTGTTCTACTTGGTTGTTGATTGTTTCTTTTTGATTTCTCTCTAACACTTTCCAATGCTGATGGCTTTCGTTGTTCTGGAAAGATGTTTTTTTTTCTTTTTGCAAATTTTTTTAACTTTTTAAGTTGATTTGATAATAGTTCGTCTTTTTTAGATACCGTTTTTGTAAAAAATTCTTCATCAAAATTGCCAATACGGTCTTTTATCAAATTTCTAAGATTATCTCTGTTTTCTTCTAGTTCTTTGCTTAGGTTGAGTCCTTTTCTCTGGTGCTCTTCTTTTAATCTCTCGCATATCTCCAAAGACACTTTTTTCAATAGGGAGTCAATAGACTCCTCAAACTTTCTTGAGGATTCGTTATTTCCAATATGAATTTTCAGTCTTAGACGTAATTCTTTCGGTACAAGATTCTCCGATATACAATTTTCCAGAAATCAGGCGTGTAGACCGCTCTTCATCTGTTTCTCAGCTAATTTCACCATTGTTGATTTTAACAAATTTGTTTTATTATGAATACGTGGATCAGGTGATGATGCCATAGTGTTGTTTAGGTAGACTTATTAAAATATAAAATAAACAACACCAACACGTATTAATGTTGTGACCGGTTTCGCTTTTAGATTAAAGAGAAACCGGTCAGAATATTAATACGTGTTGGTGTTGTTTATTTTATATTATATATATATATATATATATATATATATATATATATATATATATATATATATATATATATATATATACTACATACTTGCCAACAATAAACGACTGAAAATCCACAAACCTAAATACATCAGACTCACTATTTGGGAATAGTACTCCTAGTATAGAACAAATTGAGAAGATGAGGTGGACTTTTGCCGAACACGTATAGGATACAAAAACCTGACTTCATGTATACCTCCAGAAGGTTGAACCACAAGCGGAGTGTGTACACTTGCCAGTATCTACTGATAGTGGAGCAAATTCTTATTGAGTGTGCCGATTTCGGTCAAGTACGAAAGTCTGATGCTTGTTTTTACATGCTTTATACATTAGTAAATGATTTTACCCGAGCTCATAATTCTGAACTAAAAGTAATGGTAGCGATATAATACGGCTTGACACGTGACATGGAAATATTCAGATATATGAATCAGCAAATACCTTTTGTCTTACAAGTATTGAAAAGTTTGGAAAATGTAATTCTTTGAGAAGCTAGTGTTGGCAATTAAAATACGTGCCCAAATGCCAGTTTCTGGTGCAACTGTGTCTTAAGCTAATTCGTAGTTTCATTCGATGCGTATATTCATTATGGTTTGTTAGTTTGTTTGTTTTGGGTTTAACGCCATTTTTCAGCACACGATAGGCTATACATGGCGGCCAGTATTATTGGTTGATGAAGAACCCGGAAAACCCGCCGGAAAGAACCACCGACCCACGATATTCATTAAAGAGCAATAACTTCTAAATGAAGTGTTACCCAAACAACAAGTCTTCCAATGATATCTATAAAATGCAATCAAATTTACACTTCCTATCAGCGCCTCATATGATTGCAACAGTTTAATCAATAAAACGGCCCAATGCGTATTTAATGAAGGCCAGTACACCCTATTATCGCTTTACTATTGAGCAAATATAACCCAAAGAACGAGTACCAGCATCAATCAAGATCCAAGATCTCACTTGAAGAATGGGAACATTCACAACTGCATATGCGTATGTTTGACGTGGGAAAATATGAGCTCTGTATCAGTTTTAGTGCAAAAATTGAGATGTTATCAGCACCTGATTCATTAAAACGAACAACAGCTGTGTTGGCTTGCGAAGAACTATTATGCATAATAAACTTTTGTATTGCATTGAAAAATAAACAACCAGCATGCAGCAATAATCTGCCTTGTCTTTATTTGCCCTTGGTACCGACATAATGCAGATCGGTTTTTGTTATGTGATTAAATCATTTGTACCTCAAACATGTGAAACTGCAATAAATCTTCAAAAAGGTACGGTTTCGGAGCACACTGAACTTGTAGACACGCAATCACACATATTATATGAGCAGGTTTGTACGAACACGTTTGTATTTTTGTAAAGACGAAAATACTGTATAATACCAGATAGTCTATCCGTCTTTCAGGAGGTAAAATAGCAGTGTATAGGACAAACTCTACCTTTATAATAATAAAAAGTCCGTTTTCTGCTTCGTTTGCGTGTATTATGTAGGATAAGGGGGTTAATCGGCTTTAACAGGACGTTATACAACAAAATGAATGCTCTAACAGCAAACTAAATATGAGTTGTTTAAAATAGACTGAGTTAAGTTGTACCAATGAAATCCTACTTAAGGCAAGCTACGGTTTAAAATTATCTGCACAAAAGTATCGAGTGCATTATTGGTTCTGATCATTATTGATAACATTAACAGCTAGAATTAGATGCGACACCTCAAAGAATATGATTGATTGATGTTAATACATTTATCTTTGATTCAAATGTCTCAATGTCGTGAGATGAGGATTGTGTTCGATGTAAAAAGTTAGAAATCGCATTAAAAAGGATCGATATTACATACGTATTTAATCTTATATAATGAATATAGCTACAAATAATATTGTCATTTGACTCCTTAGTATGTTGTTTGAGACGTGCGGGGGCATTGAATGCATTTCAAAATGAAAGGGTAGTTTATAACATTATTCCTCCTTCTCTTATAGTGTAGTTAGAAATCTGAATTAATTATGATCGCTTTTCTAATGTTTACTCAGTTTTCAAATCACTGCTGTATCTATATGTATGGTCATGCAGTTTCATATGCCCATTCACATATACCACTTACATTTACACTGATGAGAGAAGGAATGGGGTCGTGGTGATCAACGTTTCTTGGTAAACTGGCTATTACAAAGTTTGGTAGTATGTGTTGCATAAAACAAAGCAGGCAACACCTCAATTTCCTCATGGTCCATTCCTTGAATAGACCTTCAAAATTGTGTTCAATCGTAAGTGTGAAAGAAAAGAAAAATCTTACATTTGACTTTGATTGCATGTTTCGAGTCCTCTTTTCACATTTGTAACGTACCTTATATACCCATGTTATCGAAGCGTACATTGTCTTTTACCGTAATTGGATGGTACATTTAGGTCTAGCGAGTTTTTGTTGTTTGCATATTATATTTTACATGTAATAATAATTAACCATTCTAGCAAGTGTGCGGGTTTTGATAATAATTTCATCTTCTCTAAAACTATGAAATAGCATGTTACCTTCGATTGCATTTTTATAGTTTTACAAAAACGTTTCTGTAAGTAATATTTTAACATTTATAATGCTCTAATAATGATCACGCATGGTATTTTTCTTCCCATCATATGCTTGGATACGTTTGAAATACACTGTACTGTTCATATCCCTTCTCGTAATGTGGCATGAGTTGAAAATATGTATGGCTACATCTTCTCTATCCTTTCATTTTAGGATACAAGTACATCTTGATATCAAACTTCATTTGTTTGCAAAAATATTTTACAACTTGTTTCGAATGATTTTCATTTGTTTGGTGTTTTTTTTTCTTATTTTGTGTGACCTTTTGGAAACTGAATTTTGAATTTGACAGTTATAGGAAACTCTTACTTACCAAGTTTACCTTGATGTTTATCATCCTGTCTATCTGAGCTTTGAGCCGAAAATTGGGATGTCTAGTCCAGAGACAGTTTATCTTATTATGGCTGCCATGTGAAATTTTGTAACAAGCTATCATAGGTCTGTATAGACTAAGGCCATCCTGAATTAATAAACCTCTGTAATGATTTAAACAAGTAACAACATAAACAATGTTTCCAAGGTTTCCACATTCAGATAGACGTTCTAAAGATGATTGGTCGGCATACCTAGTTTAGGTGAAAAATAAACATTACTGCGTTAAGGGCAATATTTTGAGCGTCATAATTCAAAACCAAAACACAACAAAGAGAAACGGTTGAATATTGCTTTTCAAAATATTTCTTTCGCGATTTATGAAAAAGATTATGTTAATAGTAGCATCAACCATGTGAATTGTTTATCTTTATGCGTTTAGTTGACGGATTATCACATCCAAACAGTATCTAGCACAGGTGTGCGTATCAACTTGGACTAATAAACCAGAACATGTCATTTGTTTTTCATGCACCCGATATTATAAGCTATGTATAGGGGTATTAAATCAAGACAACAAGATGATTCGCACAAACCTGCTCATCTAGCCAGTGCTAATGATACTGAATATACTAAACCGATCAATATTAATACAAATTGATTTTCCTAATAAAATGACCTGAAAGACGTATTTTGTGAGATAAAATAAAATGCACGATATCTACGAGGTTATAAATGATATAATGTTGACAGACGTGCGACACATATTAATATCACTTTGACTTACGTATACTGTCATGACTTGTGTCGACCTCATAATAATGTGTTTAGGTCTTTCTATAAACATGTTGCATTAAACTATTTGGTTGAAAATATAAATAAATAATTAAATATTCTTTTACGTTTCGTTCCTTAAAAGCGGATGATTCCTTTCTAGTGATGAGATTCATTTGGGCCATGGTTGTTATGATTGTCGTATGTAATGAAGCAGAATGTTTGGTTATCTCTTTAGCATGTATAGTAATGTTTGGCTATCTTTTTAGCGTGTATAGTAATGTTTGGATATCTCAATAGCATGTATAGTAATGTTTAGTTATCTCTTCAGCATGTATAATAATGTTTGGTTATCTCATTAGCATGTATAGTAATGTTTGGTTATCTCTTTAGCATGTATAGTAATGTTTGGATATCTCAATAGCATGTATAGTAATGTTTGGATATCTCAATAGCATGTATTGTAATGTTTGGGTATCTCTTTGGCGTGTATAGTAATGTTTGGATCTCTCAAAAGCATGTATTGTAATGTTTGGGTATCTCTTTAGCATGTATAGTAATGTTTGGATATCTCAATAGCATGTATAGTAATGTTTGGATATCTCAATATCATGTATAGTAATGTTTGGATAACTTAATAGCATGTATAGTAATGTTTGGGTATCTCTTTAGCGTGTATAGTAATGTTTGGATATCTCAATAGCATGTATAGTAATGTTTGGATATCTCAATAGCATGTATAGTAATGTTTGGATAACATAATAGCATGTACAGTAATGTTTGGGTATCTCTTTAGCATGTATAGTAATGTTAGAATATTTCAATAGCATGTATAGTAATGTTTGGATATCTCAATAGCATGTATAGTAATGTTTGGTTATCTCTTTAGCGTGTATAGTAATGTTTGGATAACTTAATAGCATGTATAGTAAGTTATATTTGATACTTATAAAACCGTTAAGTTTAATGCGGTTTATTCAAAATAATGTTTTCATTCAGACTGATAACAGTCTCGTAAAAGACATCGTGGGAAACATTATATTAAGAGTGGGTCCTCACGTTTGATGTTCTAAACAGTAACAGATTTGTAATATCGTGACAAGGAGTAAACTACTACTGGAACGTAATCGTTTATACTTGGCAGCTTATTCCAATATGGTATGGTCTTTTCTACTTTGGTGCAAAGCATGAATTATGTTTCACATATTTGCCATCATTTACCAAATAATTTTCTTTTGGCAGATCATTCGTTTCCTGTCGTCTTTCCGGTTCTCGAATTCCAAAATGTCATTGCCTCATTGTACTGTTGATCTTCTTTATAACTTCAAAGTTCTGCTAAATCAAGTAGCATTATTCAAGGTGAAATAGTTTGCGATTTCTTAACATGATTGAAGGTGTATAGATGTATTTTCCAAAATAATACACTAAGATGTTTAACATTATTCAAGTAAGACTGAAATGCAGTAATTTTAATCACTTTATTTCAGTCAGTACCTTACTGAATTTACCATATTTGTTTACCAAGATCGTGCCATTGTTCCGTATTTAACACTTCGCTATTATACAGAATACATCTAAAATATGTGAATTATCGCAATTGTATACTGTAGAGAGGCTATTGGAAGAAACCCTACGAGGATATCTAAATTTGTCTGCTCCCCACCTCCATGTATTTTCAAACTATTATATATGTTTCAAAGTCTCTCTTACTATTATATTATTCTCAGTCAGACATTTCACTTCAGCGTACAATGACAAATGTCTAAATGCTCGTTATAGCTAAAGCTTACAACAAACTTCTTAGACCATATTATACTTGTATTGATGTATGTTTAGCTGAGTGCAATTTAGTGCGTGGTTTAATCTGGTATTGGTTGTACTACACACACTATATACAAATTACAGTCAATTAGTTTAAATGAGGACTAAAATTCAATGAAAGGAGCTATTTTTAGTGTTTAACATTATGTTTAAAAGCATCAAATATCAAGACATTGCTGTTATGCATGTAGTCAGTTAAAATCTGGTAGATTGTCTCGAACACAGATAATAAGTTCCATAAATATGTTCTTTATATGAGTCATCGTAATGGTAAGTGTACATTTTACTTGTTATATTTACTAACTACTTCTAGAATTACGTAGACAATAAAACATTGCATGTATTTGTAAGCGGCCATTATGTGCTACAAATAAATCTTTTATGTGCCATAGTAATCGAGGACCTTAGTATGGGGGTATTTGACGGCTCGTGCATTGTAATAAAAGGATTTTTTTTTTATAAAGCCAGAGACCGCGTTTTTCAAAGCTTTAATTGATGCAGTACTTCTAACAATGCTGGAATTATCATAAGGATTGGGAATATATCACCGGTCATTTGCACATCTCCCACCACTAACTTGGACATTTTAAATGTTACTGGGGAGTCTTTTGATGAACGAGCTTTGTGTCAACTACACGGTGACATTTGCACTTAATTTTGCCAGCTAAAGCTTTACTGCTACCCCACAATTGTTGTGTTTGCGCGTTTTAGTTTTGCAAGTTGATTCACATTATGACCTATCCTCACTTCGTGATAGGCCACTATCGATTAAAGTATGGAACACTTTCAAGTATGAATGTTCGCTAGATGCATTGATCACATTGATTTGACTGTCAACACCCTCCAACAACATTCTTATCAGAAATGTAACACAGCATAACAATAGACACCACACCAGCACCCTACAACAACATTCTTGTAAGAAAAGTATCACTACATAACAATAGACACCACACCAGCACCCACCCGAAAGATTCTTGTCAGTTTAGTAACACAACAGAGTACCATCGACAAGTGCACAATAATGCACGTCGATAACGCATTGCCTGAACAACTGAATGTGTTCCAATTCAAACTAATAAATCGTGTACATTGTCATACATACATACATACATACATACATACATACATACATACATACATACATACATACATACATACATACACACAATCACACAATCACTCATCATTTTCGTTTCTCTGTAAACAAAAATCATCGTACGTAACCCTCGTATAACAGCCACTTTGTTCTAAATGAATTGTTAGCAAGCCACTTTGTTCTAAATGAATTGTTAGCAAGCTTCCATAGATAGGCTTAACTGTGATAGGATACATGCATTACCAAGTAACATACATATGTTTCGTGCTTAGTCTTTACAAACATCGTTGTTTGATTTTCTCCTGATTTGCGGTTGGATAGGCTGTTCTATCTCTAGAGGCCGCTGACAGAAAATGCTAACAATGCAAGTAAAATGTTCTTTCAAGCGTATATTTTATTACAAGTTCACATGTAAATCAAGGTAAAATGTTCCTTTATTATAAGGCCACATGTAAATTAATATAACAGACATCATTTGTTATGAATATTTGGATCGGATGCAATTCATTCTGCTAATGAAATAATAACTGTTAAAGTGTTACGTATATTTGATTTAAGTTATTTATTTTTGTTTTAATTGTTTGTTTGTCAGATTCAAATTTGACATTTTAAGTTTAAGATTCATTCATTGGGAGATATTTTTTTAAAAAGTGGGACCTCCTGTACTTTACAAACAAACACCAGATGTTGACCTCATTTCAGACATAGCTTCAGAGTTGTAAACAAGCTTTTAAAATGATTGGTTGATTCCAAGGACATTATGGAGCTTTGTTATAAACATCTTTCTATTTTTAGTTCTTGAGAGTAAAAATAACTGATTCTCATCTGGGTCATACGGTGTGCACGAGATTTTTTGAACGTAAATTTGTTCTAAAGATTCTAGAAGATCATGTGACCCCTTCCTTGTTTACGTAAACTCAGGTATATAAATTATGTTTTGGAGCGAACTATTTAGTAGAATTTGGGCTGTTAGAATATTAAGTTGTGTTGTTTTGAGTTATTTTAAATTACCTTGTACTAGAAATTATTTCAATTCGTTTGGATCAAGAGGATTTATTTTGTTATTTATCTGGAAAACAATTGTGCTCATTGAATTTCATTTACGTATATTTGGTAGTCATTCAATGAGAGAATGAAGATGAAAAGGCAATAAGGTATTTACCTGACAAAATCTTTCATTTGAAGCATGTCATTTGCAACTATTGTGTATGAAAGTTTCTTTAAGTCACACCGACAGGGAGATTTTCATTATGCCACTATGATCAGCAGCTTTTCACAACGCTACACGAATCAGCGGATAAGAAAATAAAATTAGCAGCATTGAGATTTGTATGAAAAACATTTTGGAGCTGACGTTTTGATAAGAAAGAGTCCAACTATTATCTTTTGGTTTAATTATTCTGAAAAAGAGGACAAATCGTAATTTTAGTGTCTTGTGGTGTTAATATAGTATATATATATATATATATATATATATATATATATATATATATATATATATATATATATATATATATATATATATATATATATTCTCAAAGACAAATATGTGTGTGTTCGAATGGACAGATGACCAATAATATGTCCACATGGGGTATTATGCAATACTTTATCACAAGAACATTGACATGCTTGATCTTGCCCATCACTTTGTAGAACAAATATATTTCGTCATAATTTCATCGTTTGAAGTTTATAGTGCGTATACTTATATTCCGTACAAGTTCATATCAGTGCATATAAAGAAAGCAAGGTGAGTTTGTTAAACGTGTTATGCGAATGAGCAGACTTGCTGTAGATCAAATAGGTTTGGATGTTAATATACAAGTCTATCATCTAGATTACTGAAATATTTATCTGCATATACTGCTCATTTACTGACTTAGCTCAATATTCATGTATAAGGCTTTGAGCAGAGTATAGATTACTTATTCAGTTAGGTATTTTCCAGGAAAAGTGTTAGGCGTTGGTCTATAAATTGCTATGTTTTTAATACGTCACCTAGTAACATTTTATTTTACTTGTTCAAAGCTACAAAAAGGGTTTGGAAGCTCAACGATGATCATATATCACTGTTTCTTAGCAGTTTGTATTGGGCACAACACTAAATCTCTACCACAAAACTGAAGGAATATTGGTACCGTCTCTTCAAAACAGATCACTGTCACAAAGAATAAGGTTCTGGGGATATACATGATTAAAGTAACTTTAACGGAAATATCTCAAGATTACACCATACATTTAGAAACCAAATGTGTTATGATATGTACATTTACAGCTGTCTTTGTTGTTTATTTTTAAGATTAGATTTTCCCATTATTATATATCTAATTGAGTTTGACCACGGGTATGAGGTTGCAAAATCTGAAGAAGGTGTATTGGATCAGTTGGCAGCGGAGATAAATACTTTTGCCCTCTTGTCGGTGAATATCTGCATTACAGTCGGGTTACCAGACCGTCATACCCACTGAAATATAACCTTTTTAAGGGTCAAATATAAATGAATAACTGGAATCATACTGATGTACCACTACCAACTCAACGCCAACTTGGACCTATCGCCCATGCAAACGCCCAGTATGTTGAAATGAGTTGACTACGGCAGCAGATGTAAAACCCTTTTGTGATTATTTATACAATGGTGAAGTGGCATTCACCGATGTATCCACACCGGTTAGGTTCACTAATGAAAATGTTACACCATTAATGCCTTAGCTGATACAAAACTGATTCAACTGTTATTGAAAAAGGATGCACTTGTTCGGGTAACAGTTATTTGACAAAGACGATCGTTAGATATAATATGTGATAGAGTAATCGGCGTTCTTTTAAACTATTGCAATGTCAGACCTCCAGTATGCACAATCGATTTAAGTATGCCTTTCGTACAATTAAAAATCCGCAGCTCTGTTATTAATAATATAACTGTCAGACGCTTGGTATTTCCGTGAAGAAAAAAAAAATCGAAGAACAACAGCTGATAAATGAAATTAACAACAGCTGATAAATGAAATTAACAATAGCGCTAATCATGAAATTCAGACGCGCGTGTTTAGTCGTAGATGCCGAGTTCCTGCTGCGGCAGCAACTGTCGGTCTTGGGGTGACCACATAAAGTACTGTATGTGCACCAAGCGGTATTATTATTAGGACTACATCTACAGTAACCGGTGTCACTGTTAGTGCTTGTAGTTTTTTTAACGCTACTACAATCAGGATTATCTACCTATTATGAATTGCTTGAGATCACACAGTTTAGTATAAAAACTATCAATACATTGTATTCAGTCGCGATTCAAAATAAAATAATCAGGTAGGATTTTTTTTAATTGTGATGGCGGAAATTGAAAATCTATGACCGGTACAAGGGCAAATTAGAAAAAGGTCAGATTTACATACAGAGAAAGTCAAATAAAATTGGTTACCGATCGAAAATACATTAGCTCACAGTGTGTGTGTGTATTGATCGCCACAATAGTCTTGCATGAATGGGCACATTTTGCGAGATTTTGTATCTACAATCACAATAGAGCATATGTTTCACTACTCAAGTAGTACAGAAGGCTTTATGCTTTTTTTTAAAAACTCTTTGTGGTCACTGAATCTGTACGAGACTACCATCGTGACTGGCTCACTCACATGACGTAGGCGTTTACCCCCCTCCGACAACATTTAAATTGTTTAACATGTTTCGATAGCGTGGGTACAACTATGTCATGGAGTAGAGCCGAAAACGGGTATTAGTGGATCCTAAAAGTAACAAAAAATGATAAAATTTGCAATTTCATACTTCGATTAGTAGTAGTAGTAGTAGTAGTAGTAGTAGTAATTCACGTTTTAAAACAAGTTACATTGCTTTTTTATATCAAGAGATATATGAGAAAAAAAAATACATCATGTAAAATAAATCTTTAAAAACACCAGTAGCACTGTCCTGCAAACATTTAACTTCAGTGGAATGAAAGAAAAGTAGTTTGAGCTTTCATCTATGTCAAATTTATGTTCAGATATTTTAGAAATTCAGTCTTCCTAAACATTTATATTCCTTTAGTGCGTTACGAGTCAATGTGTCTCTGAATCAAAAGAATGATAATCAAGAAGGTTTTTTTCTGTAGTTGGGTAGGTAGGTATGACATCCAAGCAAACCTAAAATATTCATTACCTCCTAAAGCAGTACAACAACAACAATTGCTTGGTTTTTTTTGGACAGACAAGCATGTCCAAGCGAACACGTATAGAGTACCCGTTCAAAAGGGTTCTCCCTAGCGCAGTAAGGCAGAGGGAATTTCACTTTCTCCGGCCCGATAATTCATAAGCAGATTTATCCAGCTGCGAAGAAATATGTTACATAGTTCGTGCAGCCAAATCAGCCAATTTCACTAGAAAGATCGCCGAACGTTTAAAACAAGAACGAGCTGTTAAAACAAGCTAATGCCAAGGAATAAATGAACACCACTTACAAAAAACGTTCTCTTCGGCGGATTTTACGGATTTGTTTGCAAACGTTCTCCATGATAAAGTTAATCCATTAGAGGTAAGCTGGAAGAAGAACAAAATTAAATCAACTCATCGTCACCATACAGTTGTGATACAGAGTGTACATGGCAAATTTTAATAGCATCTGAACTCTTTATTATGGATTTGATACATATAATTGTGATGAAGAACACGCAGTCAGGTGAACTCGAAAGAGTTACGACGTTTCTGGTGCTTTAGTGCTTACATTAAATATTGCCTTTATTAGCGGATGTTATCAATATGTCTATCTGATCCTGGGAATTCAAGTCATTTTTTGAAACCGCTATTGTAAAGCCTTTTCTGAAGCAATCAATACTCGCTCCTCGCGATTTAAATATCTTCCGCCCAGATTCTAACCTCTTATTAATGTAAAACGAAATCGTATAAAAAGTGGTTTTATTCAAACTTGTATCTCATCCGATTCCAAAAATTAATATGCACTTCCTGCATATCACTCTCGCCATAGTAATGAAACTTTCCTTCTGAGAGTATTAAACGATCTGCTCTCTTCTTTGGACAGTAAAAATATTACCGTTTGCGCCATCGTTGAAATATCTGTGGCATTCGACACAATAGACCATGCTATATTACTTCACCTTCCCCAGTATGTATTTGGCATTCAGGATAGCTGAAGTCTTACTTTAGTCGATACGACACGTGTTGTGTCCATATATGGAAAACATTCTAACCGATTTGAACTATGTGCTGGTGTTCCACAAGGCTCTGTTTTCAGTCCCGTTATATTCATTCTGCACATTCAGTCAATCTCAAGTTGCGTTTCAACTTTACGCTGAAATACGCAAATCTAGCTGTCCAAAGGAAGCAGATGATTTCATCCAAGACATTACAGATTTACCTTTTTTGACGTGAAGTCATGAATGGCATGTACCAAGCAATAGATAAGTTATGACAAAACTGAAGATAGCCTGATCATAACGCAATGAATTTCTCACATTCGCGTCCATTACTTAAAACAATAAATATTAGCAATAACGGCATTAAGTTCACATCGTCAGTACTAAATCTAGGCGTGATATCCTTAAAGTACGTATGCAAGTCTGCATAGCTGAAGCTGAGTGTCACCAGCTCCATACAAAAAAAAATCTTTTGATTGATGCTACTAAAACAGTACGTTATTTAGTACTTTCAAGACTGACTGGATTATAGCAATTCTCACCTGTCTGGCTTGTCTCCGTATCTACTACAGAAATTCAGAAATCTAAAAACATGGCTGCCTTGGTCGTAATTCAAGTACGTACAATTTAGAATACTTCCCCTTCTAGGTATCCTTCACTTATTCGATCTAGAATCAAACACAAAGTTTGTTCACAATCATACATTTAACAAACTGCTATCAGAAGTGGGAGATCAGCATGGAGACTTGGTCGCGATTCCCAGCTTATGTATTGTAGATAATAATAATAATAGCAACAATACCAGCAAAGGCAACTAATTACCGAATATACCGGTAATACTATTGATTATGATAATGATTGTAATAATAATAATAATAAGAAGAAGAAGAAGAAGAAGAAGAACAACAACAACAACAACAACAACAAAAAGTAGAGGTAGAAGAAGTACGAGACCAGTAAAGATAACCTATTTATAAACAATTTCAATGAATGGAAATGATACTGACAACATATCAAGTACCGGAAAATAAACATTATACCAGTAATGAATTTGTATTGGGTAATTTAGAGTTAAATCTTATTGTTTGGCATTTAATAATATAAAATGTCACCCATTTTAGGAGGTAATTCAAATTACAGACTTCAGTCACGGAGGAGGATAATTAAAAATTACAATTCCTATCATTACGCTCTTAAGCAACATCCAACATACAACTAGAACTCTACTAATAAAACAACAATATATATGCAATGAAAACACAATCTAATGTAGGTTTACTTAATCATGAACAATATTTTGCTCTGGACTCCAAGACGAAAACAAGAACAACGCATCCAAATAATCCTGATCTACGAAAAGATATAAGTACTTACAAAATGTATATTTTATGTAAGTAAATTAAACTGGAATGTTTGTTACGACAGATTCATTGCCAACATATATCGGAAAGTTTCATAACTTACTACCACACAGTTAGAATGGAGGTAGCGACAGCTATTAAAGGGAGATCATAATGGATAATATTAAAGACAATGTGTACGTTATCGTTAAAAGGGAGGTAAGTCAAACTGATCACTTGCCTTATTTATCATCACCTATTAAAAGGATATAAGATATAACTAACAAGGGCGCGAACCAGCTAAAACTTTCCTAACGTTACAGTTAGATAGTTAAATGTATGCTCTGGAAACGCTTAAAAAGCAGGAGCTTCTGTGGGCTTACAATGAACCACTCGCCTACTTCTGTACACACCCCTTACTCCTTTTGCTCGATCCAATGTAGATGTAACACAATTAATCAAGACGACCTTCTCCATCAGCTCCCAAACCCCAAGACAATATGTCTCTCTGTCTGTCTGTCTGTCTGTCTGTCTGTCTGTCTGTATGTATGTATGTATGTATGTATGTATGTATGTATGTATGTATGTATGTATGTATGTATGGTTCGTCAGACCAATAATGGTCATATTGTGCTAATTAAAACTGACACACATAGCGCGCATTTTTTCTGGCTGATTGATCTCGAGGAAGACAGTTAGGACTTCCTTCGTGAATGGTGTCTATTCCATAAGTTTTTAAAATAAATGTCAAACAAATGTCAATGCATAAACTCCATAAATAGCGGAAGTAGTGGCATATGTGTTGTTCCAGTCTTCCCTCATGTCTCGAAATGACTTCAAACGTTCAATGATGTAAGAACGGTTGGTAATTAGATACGGCCCAAACGACATTGAAATATAAATCCGCTAAGTAGAAGTAACATCTTTACAAACTATCTTTACATTTGCGTGTTTTAAATGGCCGGTACTCATAGGGCGCCCCTTCGTTTGCTCTTACCTTTCGATGAAACTTGTCAGGATATCGGTCGAGGATGAAATCCATCCCTTACAGATAAACTATCAAAGAAGGGTCAATGTCAATACTCGATAAATAGAAGACGTAATGGGCCAATAGAAGACGTGCTGACCCAACTATATAAGATATTATCTTCGTTCCAGATGTATTGTAGGTAATATCCTTTATCTAACCACGAATTTGTCGAATTCGGGTTCACGAATTTTCTGGAAATGTTTCGTACTGTTAGAACTTTTACCAATTTAGATATCGACCAAGATCGGTTGAAATCAAAATCCACTAAGTATTTTACAAAATAGTGATACAATCTACTAACATTTTCATACAAGGTATCCTTATTCCGTAGACGACACTCAGTGACATTCGTTATGACATCATTCGTGGATAGAATATATCCCCCAATAAATAAAATGTTAAGGAAGGGCCTATGTCAAAACTCTATAAAGAGGGGAGAAATGGCCCAAATATATAAGGAAATAAAAATCTTCTTACTCGATCGAATTTATATAGCCTCATATTTTTCGAAACTTTGTTCAATATTGTTTTTTTAAAAAAAAAAATTCTGTTAGAACGGTTGCGTTGAAAATCAAAATCGTCTAGGTTTGGGGTTCATATAGTACAAACCTTTCATACAATATATTAAGATTTGCATGATTTTCATACTCGTTACCCACTGAACATCCTTAATATAGAAATTCCCTAGCAACAATATTGATCAGGAATTCGTACATAGGTGGACACTATCCGCTAGAAACACAATATCAAGGAAAGTTCCATGCCAAGACTTAAAGAGGGAATGTAATGGTTCATCTAGCCGCAAATACCTCGAAATTGTCTCAACAATTTGCTTTTCAAAACGTTGTTATTTGTAAAATATTTTCGTTTTAGATACTGTGCAACAGACACTGAAATTATAATCCTCTAAGTAAGGGTTAACTTAGTACAAACTATCAGTACTATATATTAACAGTTGTGTATTTTCCATACAAGATACTCGTAATGCGCCCCTTATTTCTATGTCATACTTAATAAAGAGGACATGTATTAATCCAAATAAATACTTAATAAAAATATTCTTACGGCATACGTTGTACTCGATCACCTTTATCTAGCCACAAATTTCTCGAAATCGGCTCGACCTAGTTAGATACTGTTCACGAGACCATGAAATCAAAATCCTCCAAGTAGTGGGTAGATGCGTACAAATAATCGATGTAACTAACATTTGCGTTTATTTCACACCGGGTACCCATAGGCGTTGAAATAAAAATCCTCTGAAGAGTGGTTATTGATACCAGGCAACCATATGCGTTGAAATAAAAATATTCTGAAGAGGGGTTATTGATACCAGGTAGCCATAGGCGATGAAATAAAAATTCTCTGAAGAGGGGTTATTGATACGCGGTAGCCAATGTATACACCTTTTCTTTTGATTCCTCTCGACGAACGTCGTCAAGCCGTCTTGTCTGGGTGAACTCTATCCCGAGAGATAAAGTATCAAAGAAGAGTCATTAATTGATAAATGTTTAAGAGGTTTTCTAATTATTATCCTTGAAGTAGGGTTTCAATTAGTGAAAACACCATTTACCATACCTTAACATTTGCATGCTTTTCATACCCTGTACACAAAGAGCGCTTATTTCAAAGACTATATTTCTCAGGACTTCTTTCGTTGGACTATATTCCTCAGGACGTATTTCGTTGGTGGACTCTAAACTCGGCAGAAAAGGTCACAAAGGTCCACTACTATCTCGTTACTACTGAGAAAATAAAACCAAAAGAAAATAAACCAATATTATTTAATATCCACGATTTCATTTGAACAATGACAAAGTTCGTATATGCATGAAATAGAAAGTGTTCTTGACGCAGGAAAATCTAGCCTCTATATTAGCTTCAGTTCAAGACTTGAACTGTTCTCAGAAATGCTCAAATGCGGCGTTAATATATTTGACTTGGATCTAGTCTTATATAAAAGTACTGTTTTGCAAAATGACCCTACCCCCACCCCCACCCCACCCCCACTCCAAAAAAGAAAGAATAAATAAATAAATATTCTCACTTCTTCAAACACCAGCTCTTCACACACTTTGATAATCAGATACGTTATTGGATGCAAGCAAGGTAGTAATGGTTTTCTTGTTTTTCTTACAAACTGCTGATAATTATAAAATGTCATGGCTGGGTGCATATATAGTTTTTAGTGTCGAAATATTATCAGCGCCTCTTGAATAATTAAAATGAACTACCAATAAGTTGTCAATAAACATTGTAAAATGTATTTTTACATGTCTTTGGAAAAAATGAAAGAAAATAAAGCAATGGAAAAAATGAAAGAAAAAGAGATGAAATTCAAATTATTTTTTTCTTTCGAATGAATATGTTTTGAATAAAGAAAGACAGTTCTGGCATGCACAGTAGAGGTGACGTGATGCATAACATAACACTCTCAACTTAAGACTGTGATATAAATAATTAAATATGATATAAAATATTTAACATCTGTAATCTATACAAGCTACCACATAGGGTTTCTAACTCAGCTAGTGGAGAAAAAACTAGAAAGCAATTGAATACACATTATGACAAATTACGATCATTCACAATACATACTTGTTTCCTTTAATTCAGAAAGTTATAGTACGTGAAGATAAAAAGAAAAAGAAATACCAAATATAGAGTGGCTTGAACAAGTGATAATCATGCTTTCTTTGATCATGATAATAGAAATAAGGTTTACAAAAGAAAGTGTCTAATGGAAACAACTACGGTATTGCAAAACACGCATGGTGCACGGTTATGTCCCTTTGACCGTTATACTATTATATATGAAAGAAATCAATATGTCGCCATATATATTTGGGACAGAAGCGTTTATGAGAAATCGTGCAGAATGCATTTATGTTTGTTTCTCATTGGATAGGTACTCATGACTGATTATAATAGGAGAGAGACAGAGACGGGTGGGTGTACTTTCAACTGCTGGGCTGCTATCACTGTTTTAGTGTTTCTCAAACAAAAATGATATTACACTTTCACCGATTTAATAGATATGTTAGTAGAAAAGGTGCTTTCTGTTTTGGGACTATGGATGTGAGTAATCGGTTAGTGCCTGTAATGATTCCAATTTCATTTTGAACTTTGGAAAACTTATTTTTGTGACGTAAAATATAGTGTACCAAATGACTTTACTTTTAGCATAACCATGTGTCAGTCACCATCAATCAACTATTAACCAGTTTGCTATTACTTCATATTGATAATTCAATGACTTATATAAAGTATAGTGTTAAACTGAAAGTTGATGTTATGAATCAAAATAGTGCAGTTTGAATTCCGTTTTGAGAAATATGAATAGAATGTAAGGTATTTGCTGTGTGTTCGACCAAGTATACATGATGCATATAGATAAATTTGGTGGCAGAAGTCATGCCATAAATAGTGGTCAAAAGTATGCATACTGATTATTCTAAAGCCAGACGTCATTTCAAAACGATGCATAATGATAACTTTTATTCTATCATTAACGACAAAGACAAAATGATTCAGCTTCCACGACTTTTTAAAAGAAATTGAATTACTAGAAAACCCAGGCTCGAGACCCGGACAGTCTGTCAGAGACAGCTTGTTACCGATAATACATTACTGATGTTACGAAATGCCCAATATGACCAGCAGCAGAGGGGGGGGGGGATCCTACAACTTTTTCCAGGCGTCCATTCGCTAATCCGAGGCTTCCTACAAATGCTGTCCTTTCGGCAAATTAACGCTTCAGTGAAATCCTAATGGATTTTCCAGCAAAAAAAAAATGATGCCATGTCGTTGTCGCCCCTAGCCGCTACCGGGTTAATACATTATTTCAACCGAATATTTGATCAAGTCCGATACAATTTCGTGTTTGAGGGTCATGCAAATTTATTGTTATAAATCCGTGTGGGACCGAATGAGCATGACTAAAGAAATTTCGAAATTGATTGAAGTCCATATCAGAGCACCATGTCTGCCAAATATTTCGCAGCGTATGTTTTGTCAACGCCGTTAAATACAGCAAGAATATTACAGTTATCTCTGATCACTTTTGGAATCTGAGTGTAGCGTTGAGTGACATATATCACGTCAGTGTTTTTATGCCTGCCTCGGGAAAATATTCTAGCTGGGTTATTTTGATTGTCTAACATTACATCATCGTATACGACTAAATTGTTAATGCTCCCATCAAGGTCATCCACGGATGGTGCCTCGTCAATATCAGTTATAAAATCAATGACGTTCTCACCTTTAATTTCTGATGCATTCTCGTTAAAATCCTTTAACACTTCATAGCATCGTTGATCATCTACGCTAGGAGCAACTAAATCCCACTTCATCCATCTCATTATTAAATTGAGCAACAGCTGCGTCTTGCCGGATCCAGATGGCCCGGTTATAATTGCGCGGATAACGTTTGGTAGCGCTGCATGATGCTTAACTGGTTCTCTTGTTTTAGTCGCTGAAAAATCAATTATATTCATATCTCTATACATAAATTATGGATCTATATTGTGTGAAGTGTAAAACGCGTACTAGCACAAATGATGTGACGACGATTACAACTAGCAATAACAGATCAGCACTTACTGGTAGATGTGCAACATGTGGTATAAAAAAGTTTAGATTTGTTTCTATGAAATCCGGAGATGTTTTTAAAAAAAACGAGGAGGTGACATTGCAGCCAAGTTAGCAAAACTCCCTGGATCCCCATGGGCAAAGTATCCTGGAGAAAAGCACCTTCCAGGATATAGCTACTGTGGCCCAGGAACACGATTAGATATCAGACTCGATGATCAAAATCAGCCCCGACCCGGTGAGTATCCAATATAAGGCGTGTCATCCTAATGATGTTGCATATAAAAGCAGCAATTTGCAACACAGGCATCTAGCTGATGTGAAATTAATTCATGCGTTAAATGCTATTCCTGATAAATCTTTCAAAGAAAAGTTGGCTTCGTGGTTGGTAAAATCACCTATGAAAGGCAAATTGATGATGGGCGCTGGTAATTAATAATATGGAATCTATTTATTATTCTCCGAGAGGATACTGGAGGGGTAACGCTGCAATTAATAAACTCGCCAACGCCGCAAAAGTGAAAAAGGCCACTGCCGCTAGTTGGTTATCCAAACAGGCTATATGGCAAATTTATCTACCGCGTCCTAAACAAATCAATTTCTCGCATTTTGATGTTACTGTACACAATGAAGTTCATCAAGCTGATTTATTATTTTTGCCTTATGACGACGGCTATACATACACGCTAACCGTAGTTGATGTTGCGAGTCGATAGAAACAAAAAGATCCGTTAAAAACAAAGTCGACCACTGAAGTAGCTTCTGCATTTGTAAGGATTTATCGACGAGGCCCTCTACGCTGGCCAAATCTATTACAAGTTGATCCTGGCAAGGAATTTGAGGGTGTGGTTGCATCTACAACGAAACATCACAATGTCACAATACGACAAGGACATACTGCACTACATCGCGATCAGGCAATTGTTCAATCGGACTCTTGCTGAGCGGTTATTTGTATATCAATACGCAAAAGAATTCATCCAAGTAAAAAGATCTCGTGAATGGGTCAAAATGTTAGCAGGGGTAGTTGCAGCGCTAAATAACGAGATTACCAGAGCAATCAATATGAAACCTAACAACGCAATAAAACAAAGTATATACCACAACCACGAAACACTTGCGTTTCTCAGCCAATTCTTGGCAATGTCACCGTGAGATATTTATATGAACCAGGAGAGCTTGAAGGTGGTAGAAAAAGGGCTACTGATCCTATTTGGAGTGTCACTAAGCATAAAATATCTACTATAACACGATCAACTGGTAGACCACCAATCTATATACTGGATTCAACCGCCCCACAGCGGGGATTTACACGCGAACAACTACAGGTGATTCCTGACGATACTCAATTGCCACCGTGGGGTCTTAACTAGCGCCGTTGCGTCTATTGCACTCAAGACAAGTCAACATCACATTGTTTCTGACATGACCGAGACTGTTATTTTTTCTGTCTACGGTAAATTGGCGAGGATCTTTATCCGAATACTGCCAACGCATTATACAATTGCAACTCGCGCAGTGATTATTCTGTTATTGCTTCAACGCGATTATTAATTCAGCATCAATGTCAAATTCTCGTTGGTTTTTTTTTTTGTCTTGTTGTTTGTAACCTGAGAGTTTTTTATTAATGATTTTAACATCAATATCATCCATTGTTGTGTCATCATCTCCTGATTCTGTTAGGATAATTCTTCGAATTTGATTTATTCGCCGTACTCTGGATACTGCAAGATAGACTAAATTTGACAACTGAATGCGATTATCGACTATCCAAACAATTGTGTCCAATATAGTTAATCCCTGCGAGGAATGTATCGTCATTACGTAACCTAGCGTCCATGGCGATTTATCAGCACGCAATGCGTCTTCGACAGCACTGATATCAACCAGTACAATATCATTTAACACTAGTGTTTGTTTTTCTGTTCCTGACTCTGTCAGACGTCCTGGAATTTCAACTTCAATATTCTGCTTTCTTGTATCCGAGGGTCTATAACACAGCGGTGTTGGAAGTGTTGGAAATTTTTCTTTGTGTAATTCAAACAACTTTTCTGAAGTGTGTCTCTGACTATCTTTCTACTTGCCACTACAAAATCATTTGGTCTCCATGCTTCCCAAAATTCCTCCATGGGAGTTTCAGGAATTATTTCTCTGATTATTTCACATTGGATTCTATCCGGTTGTAATCTAATTAATTTCTTGACCTCACGCAATTGTTCATCAAGTGCTCTATAGTCAGTATCAATTTCTTCATAATAGTCAACAAACCCTTTCAACCAATCATGGTGGTGGTTGGCCATGATCGCCGCATATTATTACTTTCGTATTCGCGCGCAGTAACCAATCAAGAAACATTTTTAATACATCTACCGAAACCGTACATATCTCATCCCAAATAATAACCCCAGGGATAAATTTCTCACCCATTCTTTCAGGGGTCCATTCATCACCCTTGTATCGAAAAAAGCTGTGATAAGTGCAAGCGTCGACGTTTCGTTGTTTTATTTCTCGCTCTAATCTATGGGTTGGTGTCAGCACAATCATATTTGTGAAGTCCGTAGGATTTTTCCCTCGATATAATTCAATTGCCCGAGTCGTCTTTCCCGACCCGCAACAGCCGTTTAAATAAACTGTTTTATATCTACAAATCGGATCTGATATCGGTGGTGCATTAGAACGGTCTGATAAATTATCTAATTGTAAGTAACTGTTTTTAATCTCAACGTCTGCTGATTGAGAATAATCACGCAGTGTTTCCTTTTTAATTTTCCATGTACCCAAGTGCTCGTCACCAGTAGCTTTGCTACCGCTAGTAAATTTAGTCACCTCGTTGATGTACGTTTTGTCAATATAAAATGAATCAACTGCAACTCTCACTGCAGTGTCAGGAAATCTATTTATCATTGAAAATAAATTGATACAAGCATAACCCAGCATAGATGACCTCAAATGTGTATAAGGAGAACTGTAACTGTCGCTGTAAGTAACAATTGTACCCAATTTTGTTCCATCGGACAACAAAGCGTCCTTGCGATCCACATATATGTTTTTAGATACTGCATCTGCAATTACAAAGTCATATTCGGTTTTATCTATAATCAACCGTGAAGAATATATTTTATAGTCACATTTGCCACCCTGAGTGAATTTTCTAATTATTCTTCTGCCGAGATCTTTTGCTTCACTGGTTCGTTGATTAAATTTGGACCACTCAATGATATATTTTTCATCTGCCTGAATATGTTTTCTGGATTCGTCAATTATACTATCAAGACTTTCTGGTTCTGGTAACCAGACATTAGTTTGTTTCCGATATGATATAATTGCTTTACTGACTGTCAACGAAATTAACATTTTTGTATCAATCATGAACCGTAAAAACGCTATTGGTAGCCACTTCTTTTCAGACATGTGTCTACCAATCCAAATATAACAAGCGCGATGAAGTCCTGTTGCGAATTCAAATGATACTACACGAGCAAAACCGGTCAAATCAAAATCAGGCAGTGGTTCATTAATCGCAACACGAGTCATTTCATGCACGGGGTGTCCAAATCGTTTAAAATACTCAGTACACTCTCCATAACCAAGAAAACTCGCTGGATAAGAAGTAACCATATCAACTGAAATGATACTTTCACGGTCGTATTTGTTATTGTATAAACCGCCATGATTAAATTCGAGGCAACTAGCCTCAATATCTGGCAAGAATTCAGTTCGTGTTGGTTTCCATTTGTTTTTCTTTCTTGCAAAATGAGCTGCAACCGATGGAATTGTAAAACAGTTTGTCAATAATTGTTCATCATCGATGCCTTAGCCACGTGTTAAAAACCCACTAGCTGTGTTTTTCATCTTGTTGTGAAACGCTTCAGTACGGTATAATTCACCATTTGGTCTTACAAATTGATCAAAAATATCCGTTTGATTTTCAGCGCTGCGAAGTAACCACACTGACACGGGGTCGTTTTTACTCAAATGCGCAATATCATCGAATAGTTTCTCTTCAACGAGAAAACCATCCCTGGAAAATTCTTCTCCCAAGAATTCCTCGGGTATATACTTTATTGTTCTGTTCCGTGGAAATATTGTGACCGTGGACGTCCATGCATGTTTGTTAGGATCAATAATTTTAATTTGGGCTCCATTTTTATTATATTTTGATTCATATAATACTTTTCCGGTTATCGTCATAACGGTTATTGGAAATCTCAGTGATGTTTCTAATTTCGTTATATCGCTAATAGTTGCCCCACGCTGTTTCACTGTTAACCCCCATTCATTTATTTTTTTGCGTCTTAGATCGGTCAATTTATTTCCACGCAACGCATTTGTGAAGTATTCTATTATTCGTTCTGCTACACAATTCAGCGACGAGGTCACCGGCGACGAGTATTTCATTGGTTTTAGTTTTCCTATATCAGGTTTTTCATTTAACGGATATATCCCATAAACAGCTGCTGTTTCAGAGTATGCTCGTTCATAGTATGGTTTGTCAATTCCAGTTAACAGACCCGGCTTAGAATCACGGCTAACAACGACTGTTTTCTTGTCTTTGAAAATTGGTTCAAATTTGTCTCGTATAATCCAACCGCCTGATTCTACACGGATAATGAATTTCACTCTAAAAAAAATACTTTTTGTTGTCAAGTTGTGATATTATCGTAGCTGCGTTTTCCTCGTTCATGGTGGCATCAACAACACCATCAATTCGAAATGTTGACCAGCTATGAGATGCTCCATCGCGCTTAAATTCAACAGCACAGTCACGAATTTATTTTATCAAGCTGTTATCATTTATTGCCCGTTTTGGCACATCTTTGAGGGTTCTATCGAGATTGAATTTAATATTTTTGTAGGGCTTAATTGCTGATAATCTCTCGAATTCCTCAGTCATATAATTAAAACAAGTATTTAAATAAGAAATTTATATATAATTAATCACTGCAAATGGCTTATGATTGGATCAACAACCCCGTGTAACAAATCATGCAGAAGCGAATTTTATGGGTATCATTTACAGAGCGTTCGCAACGGTTCCCTTGGCAACCTCCCCGTGCCTCCGATGTTGGGTGGGGGTAAGGGGGAAATCGCAATTATGTCTCAGTTGTGGCGGCAAACGATACAGGGAACTAAAACGCTATTATGACAAATGGAATAAAAAATACCGTCATTGACCCCAACGATGACAAAATCATAAAGACCCCTCAAGACTATATACAGAGACTTATAATTAAAGCAAATAATAAATTAGACAAATAGTATTATTATACAAATGAACCAAGAATTCAGACCTCACCCTGTGATTGTAAACTTTGAAGCGTCCCGTGATGGTATTATCAGAAACCGCAGATTGAAGAAGCCAGTTGGTTTTGTGACTAATCAAGGGTATTTGATATTTACAGCTGGGAAGAAAAATTATTATTGTCACAGATTCGTTTTCGAGGTGTTTAATGGAATAATCAGGGATGGTTTTGTTATCGATCATATTGATTCCGATTCTCAGAATAATTCTTTATCAAATCTACAGGCTATTTCACAAAGTGAGAATTTAAAACGAGGAAAGACTGGGAAATACTCGAGAAAAGCGAGGCCTAAAAATCATTTAATACAGTAACTAACGAAGAAAAAATATTCCAATCTATGAATGAAGCCGGTAAATATTTCAATATTTGTATACCCTCAGTACAATTTGTTGCAGAACGAGTACAAAATTCGGCTTTTTCTAAAAAAAATTGAACAAAAAATTCGATTTTCGTGTCTTATAACACCAGCGGAGATAACTCGTTTAGTTATATTTAAGGGTTATGAAAGAGTTATTTCCCTTGTATGTCACCTATCTCCAAGGTTTCGATTCAGCGGGTATAATTGATTATCTGTTTTGTAAGAAAACTAATGAAATATATAGTGTTTGCAAACAATTATATTCTTTTTTTAGTGTTTTAATCATATTCTCAGTATCATTTAAATACTGTGAAACACCATTGACAAGTATTCAAGGAAATAAAAATAACACACCCTGTGGATTGACGCTGCTGTATTAAGTCACCTTATATACCATATGATAGGTATAAAGCTGGGGCTTTCAAAAGCCAATCCGTCCGATCAAAAGCAACCCACGCCATTAACACGTGGGCGTGGTTGTCTTTTCTTAATCATGCAACCGGGTTAATTTCATGGGTTGCTTTTGATTGGTCGGATGGCCGTAGAAAATCCGCCCCGTCGTTTCATGTTTGTCTCGTCTAGTGCTGTCCCAATATCATCCTTAATTAAGTATCATATATCATCCTTAATTAAGTTAATTAAGTTAATTAAGTACAATCCCCAAGCATATCTTCTGGCCGGTCTAATATGGCGTTTGCCACGTTAGGCCTCCCGCCGGAGATTTATGTTTCAGGCCCCTTGGGCTTACTTGGATGTGAAGGCAACCAAGGAGTTCCAAGGATGTGTTGTCGTATATGTAACCTTTGGGTCTCTTTCACGTTATTTGACGCGAAAGGGGTTTTCAAATGGGGTTTTCATGTATGTGCTGTACTTAATTAAGTAACCTCTGGGCGTCTCCGATGAAATCACACCTGAGGCGCGCAATGGGGTTCATCGTATATCTCTGAACGTGCTAAGATGACAAACACCTTATCACGGACAACGTTCACATATCATTGTATAATAATATCTCTGAACGTGCTAAGATGACAAACACCTTATGACGGACAACGTTTACATATCATTGTATATAACTGTATAAAAATAAACTCTGTCCGTGCTAAGATGACAAGCACCTTATCACGGACAGAGTTTATTTTTTAAAAATGAATTAGAAATATGTATTATCATATATGAATTCTGAAAATATGAATAACATCATACCTGAAATTTCAAAATTGAAAAAAAAGATATTATATTATCTGACAATTTAACCCTTGACCAAATTATGTCTGACTTTTAAGATATAGAATACGGTATTAACACTAACAAATATATGCTGCCAAAGAAGTATGCGCCGATAAAAAAAATCCAGAATTCTATTCGGGACTCTCTTGCATTCTGCAGTGACATAAGTGTGTTTGTCCCGTTATTTGCTATCGTGGAACGAATACGAAAAGACTTGGGCCGAGATTATGAATTGAAAAAACAAGTTAATTCTAAGATTAGAAATATACGAGCGTTAATTCAAGAAAATAAAAAAAAACATCTTGATACAACTAACGATTTGACAGTCTAAATACATCATTGCGACAATGGAAGGTATATAATTGATCAAACAACACGTAAATATTTTAGTGAGTGTTATTTTTGTTACTTGTCTATTGACGATGACAAAATCACTACATCGTACATGAAACGGAGTTTCTAACTCCACTGGAAATTGCCGGCAATTTCTGGGAAAATCTTTGATTTTCAAATTCAAATTGGAAATTGCTTTACTGTTTAACAACTAGATTGGCTCGTGAGCGACTAGATTCAATTAAGAGATTTATACCAATCCGCTACTCTGTCAGAAATAAACTACAAGCTAGACAGAGTTTACAAACGGATTTTGCTGCGGGATCTGAAGAGTTGTTTAAACCAATAACCACAGCAACGAAAGGGGTACTATCAGCTACTGAGCGTGCTATATACGGAGATGTTCCTAAGGAAGGTAAAATAAAAGAAAAGGGTCTTATTCCTGTACTTGAAAAACTAGCAACAAAAACTGAAAAAATATCAACGGAAACTGAAAAAACTGAACCACCTACTAATCCGAAAAAAACGACTGTTTCTCTGTTGAATAAATTTACTGATAATGCTAAAACATTAATAAAAAAATTTAATTTATTCAAGCCAAAGGATTATCAAGCTTTTGGGGATTTTTCTGCTAAAAGTTATAATTCAAAAAAAGAGTTTTTAAAAGACGAGTATAAGGATGATAGAATATCAAGTAATGATTGGTCTGATAATTTGTTTAAAATAAATAAAGGGATTGGTCGTTTGAATAAGGACGAGATGGGGTATAAGGAATTTCAAAAGGGAATCAGTAATTACAAAAAAGAACTAATAGAAGAGCGACAACGAGAAATAGAAGAACGACAAGAGCGAAAACGTCAAACACCAACACGGAGACAAACACGAAGACAAAAAACCAAGAAGAACCTCAACAACAACTACCACCCCAATCTTCGAATCGAGATGATGATGATGATGATTTTAATTATTTACAAGAAATGGATTTAGAAAAAATGGATGCAGTAACTGGTTATAGTAGCGGGAAGGGATTTTCTAAATCGGAATCTCGAAGAGATTCAAATCAAATATTTTCCCAGAAATTGCCAGCAATTTCCAGAGATTTCAGTGGTCTAGTTAGTTGTCCTGGTAATGTTCTCAGCGATATAACACGATTAGAAGTTCTCATCGGAGGAAAACGGGCTGGAAATAACTCGCCGGAAATGATTAATGAAGCAGCTGTCATCTGCAGGCGGTTATTTCAAGGCGGTATCATGGATATCAAAACATACCGAGATTTCATTGACGAGTTAGTGGAAAATCCTACTGATTATTACAGCGACTGAAAATCCTTTGACTTACTAGTAATTAGAAAACACTAGTATTTAGAAATTGCTAGCAATTTCAGAATAAGATGATCATACACTACAACCATGACAAACCAGCCAGCGTCTATGTGGTAAACTCACGATTTCCAGTTGATAGAGCGTACTATGGTGATGGTCTCGGTGATACAATTGCGGGGTTATTTGCAAGAATGGCCCCAAAAGTGATGCCGTTGGCTAAACAATTAAAAATGAAGGCAATTGATGTTATTCGTGATAAGGGTATTAGTGCTGTTGGAGATGCTGCCGGGAAAGCGTTTTCCACGGTAAAGAATAAACTAACAGCGCTAGTTCGGCGGCGAAAGAAACCGGGACCACTGCCATCTACAGCAGAAATGCCTGCACGGGTTAGTAAAATCATAAATAACGCAGTAGATCAGAAACTAGCGTCGCTGGTGACTCTGTCATACAACAACAACCAAAGCAACATCACAAATATGATAGCGGGAAGTGGCTTAAAAAAACTACGACAAAAACGCTAGCGTGAAAATCCGTAGGATTTTTCTCACGACGATGAAAATCCTACGCTAGCAATTTCACGATTTAGACTTTGATAAATAGAATAAAATGTTCAAACGGTCACCTGATCCAGCGTTTGATATGGACGCCCCAGTGCGCAAGGATGATTCTGTACGCGATTATCAATTGTATTCTTATCACACAATAGATTCAAATAGTCGATCAAGAATTGAACTTCAGGTTAATGATACCAGTAAATACTTTTTGCCTTGTGAAGCGTTTATCGAAGTAGAAGGAGAACTTGTAACGGCTGCTGATACTCCTGCTGTACCAGCACCGTATCCAGCTGATACTCAAGTTGGGTTTGTCAATATTGGTATCATGGCGCTATTCGAGAGTGCAAGATATCTCATCTCATGGAAAAGAGATTGAGTCGATAGAACGTGATGTTGATGTGGCCACAACAATAATAGGGCTAGCACGATATTCCGATTATTATACAAGATCGGCGGGTCCTTCTATGATGTTTGCTAAGGATAATAATAATACCACTGGAACAAATCAATTTGTTGTAAGACGACCAAATGACCGTGCTGGTGGTGCTGCTGCTATCGAGGATATGATTATAAACAACGATCCCAATTTCAATCTAGGAGCTGCAACACGCATGTTAATGTTGCAAGGAGCGCGTAGATCATTTTCATGCGCGATTCCACTGCATTATATGTTCGTATTCTGCAGAAATGTCCGAAAGGTTATCTATCGAGCAAAGCATACAGTAGCACTCGTGCGAAAGGGTGATGACAATGACGCAATTTGGAGGATTTCAGCAGACGCTGCACATCCGGAAAATGATACCGGTAACGTCATTTTAACAAAACTATCATTATGGAAGCCAGTGTTGACTCCATCAATTACCGCAGAAGAAGGATTACTATCTTTTATGGACCAAGGAGGAAAATCACTGATAAGTTGGCTAACCGTAAGTACAGATGTTAAATAATCAAATATTAATGGGGTATTTACGTGGAACCTAGCATCAAAACAATGTGTTGCTGTGCCACGTCATATATTTATTGCGTTACAGGATAACACACGAGTTGGCAATCAACTCTCCAGCCATATGATATTTGATCAATTAGGTGTTAAAGACGTCTCACTGAGAATAAACGGCCAGCAGGAATCATCCGAAGATGTACAAATTAATTACGGTCAAAATCATATTGCACGCGTGTAACATCGGATGTTGTCATATATGGCACGCGATCAAAATGTCGATACTGGTCTGCAAATATCACAGTTTGATTTTAAAAATCTGTATCCGATCTATTACTTTTCACTGGAACATCTTGATTTAACAAGACAATCCGTCGTTGATATACATTTTAGAGCTAATGTGCTTCGTGGTGCTATTGTTAATTATAGAGCAGATGCTGTCATTCTCAGCGATAAATCAATGCTACTCGAAGGTGTTGGTGAACGAATGAGAGTGATAGATGCACCAGTGGAAAATCTATAATTGAAATCCTTCGGATTTTTCCATTATAATCAATCTGTTATTGTATAATGTCATATATTGTTATTAGTGTTGCCCTGACGCCGGGTCAGGTCAAGAAATTGCAATCAGAATCAGCTAAAAAATGGGGAACCACGATCACGCTAAAACACAATCAGATGAATGACTGGCGGGCCGAATAAGTTGTCTCTGACGACTCGTCAAGTAAAACACTTCAATGATGCGTTCAAGGATAAAAAAAAGGCGTTCAGATCACTCTATCTTCAGCTGCGATCAAAAACATGATTAAAACCGGCGGTATATTCCCGTTGTTAGCTGCGATTCCAGCGTTGATTTCCGCGGCTGCCCCAGCGGTGACTAAAGCGGCGGCGTTAGGAGCCTTTGGTACTGCAGTAGGAATGGCACTAAAGAAAGCAACTGGGAAGGGGTATACAAAAAGGGAAAGGGTCTAAGACTACCAGGAACCCCGTATTCATGGTACAGCGGGAGATCCGTTCACGGATCAGGTTTGAGAATCCCAGGAACGGTTTACTAGTTGAAGAGTCTTTGAGTGAGGAACCTATGGTTGTGGAATCTTCGATTGGAAAAGCTAGCTTTTCACCCATGTCCAATTTTTGATTTACTCGATACTGCTAAAATATTGGCCATAAAAAATTTCAGAGGTGTCTTTATGAAAGATCAGTTGCCGGCACAACTAAACAGCGTTGAAACAGGTATCATTTATCTCGATAACAGCACCGGACCTGGTACTCACTGGGTTGCATAGGCGATTGATCCACGTGCAATCGTTTATTTTGATTCATATGGATTAGCGCCGCCGAAGGAATTCATGCGTTATATAAACCGCTTAAAAACTCCTCGTTGGTGTTCTACGCTACCAACACAACAAATGAATGATCCACCAATATGCGGCAACGAAGTATTAAATGTCCTTGACGCTATTTCAACATCTGGAAAACCACCTCATGTTGTCGTAAATGAATACACTAGTAATCGCTGGCGAAAATCGATGATTTTTCAACGAAGAGATTTTAGAGAGAGAAAGAGTTTTACAATAACAAGATTGATATTTGGGGAAGACCTCTATCAGCGCTGAAGAAACCCGGTGCCGATGGCACTGCAACCGGTGATATTAAAAAAAAATCGAAGATGAAATAGCTGAGATGTTGAACTTAGCAAGTGTTGACCCCGGGGAAATAGTTGTATTTCAAGATCGTCAGGGTAAATTAAAAATTAGTAATGTTTCCCTGGATGATATTTTGATTAAACAACGAGACGCAATCGAGAACACCGTTGCCTTATTTTCCGATCAGGGTAAATTCAAACCCGGCATACTTATGTCAACAATCACAGATAGATTAAAAACTCTCAACGATGAGTTAAAATCAATTATGGATTTATTTCTTCGGCGAACCAGCGGTGATATCACCGAAGCTCGCAGAAATAAAATCTTCTATGTTGGAACTAGCAACACTTCAATCTAAAATTGAAGACCACAGAAAACAGTTTTCAGGTTTTCGTAAAAATATTATAGACAAATTTATTGGAACTACGTTGGATAAAATTGAAATAAAACTCCCGGATATTAAAAAATCCATCGATGAGACGAAAAACTTTATCGAGGCAGCCAAAAATAATTTTTCGAGAATAACAACAATCATTGAAAAAACAAAAATTTCTCATGAGAAAACGAACAACGTAGTATACACGATCCAACACGGATCATTTGCGTGGACTCCTACAGACAGTATACTAAGTATCACTGCAACCGTCAAAGGTATTTATCGATTAACACTAGTGACGACAACTCAATTTAAAATATCATCGTCGAGTTCATCTGGGGTCAACAATACGATATCAACAATCATCGAAAAGAATACAATTGAACGATTCACGACAACGAACACTGATAATAATCTAGCTAGGGTTTCAGCGTCGTGGTATGTGGAATTCGTAGCTGATTTGCTTTTGAAAATTGCAAAGCGGTTTCAATTGAAATCGTAAACTGATTTTGAAATAAAATGTTGTCATCAACGGTACCTTCGGTATCTCAATATCGCTATGATCAAGTCAGAGAGTTTCAAACTAAACTCAAAACACTCACTGAGGAGTATGCAATGAAAATAAACAAATAACGACGAAGAATCACCGCGATTGATGTTACAGTGTACTCAGTGAGTGGTGTAATCACCGGAGCTGGAATTATACTATCCTCGGTGACAATGATTGCCCCGATAGCTGTTCCAATTTGTATATCAGCGGCGACAACAATCGCGGGAATAATTTCGATAATACCAAAAAAAATATCATCATGCAGCCAACGCAAACTACAAGACTACATAATTCAATTTCATGTTGTGTCAACCACATACTCGCAATTATACTCGATGATATCGTCGTCGCTCGATGATACAATTATATCAGATAGTGACTTCTCAGCGATGGCACGTATTTATGATTCCGTGATGTCAAAATTAGAAATACAACATGATTATAATAACAATGACAACACCGCAGGAATCACTTCAACGAATAGTGGAGAACACGAACCCAGTACAAACCAGCATGATCTTAATAACATCAACGAATCCTGAATTCAGTGTGAATTTCCCTTCTCCGATTCCCGTGAAGGAGATCGCGTTAGCAAAACTACGAATGTATCACAGTTGGCCAAATATCAGATCAAAATCATTTGGTGGTCAACAACCGAATAACAGCTTAGTATTTGCGAATAAAAATCGCGAAGACGGAACTCCAGACTGGAACGTTGTTTCGATACCATCTGGGTCGTACCAAATCGAACAAATCAATGCTGAATTGCAACGTAGAATAAAATCAATTACTGGAACAGAAAAATCGAAAATCGCTATAACAGTCCACGAGACGACGTTATTATCTGCCATCGAGATAAACTCACCTAGTTATGTTGTAGATATCTATCAGAGTTCTATAAGAACCGTACTAGGATGGCCTGAAATCTCACCTCGACAGGTTAATATACCAGCTGAACCACAAAAATCCGATTATATCACCAAGAGGAGAAAATCTGATAATCCAGTTAAAAGCTATAGCGATTACACCAAAATAAATTTTTTCACTGAAATGATAGAACTTCCCGCTAATATAAAATTCTACTTAATTCTAAAGGATAAAATCACTGAAAATTTCACAGCGTTCAAAAACGATATTTCGTTGTTGTTAATATCCCTTAAATCTGGTACTCTCACCCGAGATGAATTTATCAGCGTCGTAACATGTAACAAAATTATGCAAATCGTTCAAGATGTTTTTAATGACATAAATCCTAAAACGAGAACAGAGGTTGCGAGAGTGTATAATATACTCGTAGATAATATTTCACATTCAAAATACCCGGATATAATATCTCAGAACTAATACAATCTCTCAATGATGCCATCGACAAAGGTTTCAAAAAAATCCATGACGCATGGAAAAAACAGCACCACCAACTATCCTCAAACATAATAATGACCCAGACGGAACCGGTAGACATATCGCTCCGTTCAACGTGAATATTTCATCGGTGATTGCGCTCAATTTAGTATGTGATGTTATCGAGAGAAGTTATCAAATAAATCTCGAGCGATCAAATCAAGCTCAGCAGGGATATATTCTATATTCATTTGCACCAACAGCTCCTCCAGGATTTCTAATTATGGAGTCTCCGGTTAATCCAGTCTATATGCGATGTCATAATAATTCGCTAACGAGAATCAACTTCAAACTCGTTGACCAGTCCAATAATCTAATTGATTTACAAGGCGAGGTTTTACAAATTAGTCTGTTTGTGAAATCATAAATGATTTTCATCGTAGTGATTTTCATCGTAAAAGAATTGTTAACCCAGGGGGGCGACAACGACATGGCGTCATTTTTTTTTGTTGCTGGAAAATCCATTAGGATTTCACTGAAGCGTTAATTTGCCGAAAGGACAGCATTTGTAGGAAGCCTCGGATTTGAGAATGGACGCCTGGAAAAAGTTGTAGGATTCGTCCCCTCTACTGCTTGGCCCATTTACACCACCATACGTTTTATTATTACTAAGTTGTCGTGTTTCGCGCGCCATAATATTTTTCTAAAACTATACCTTTTCTTTGTATCGTGTGACGTCTTTATTGCTTGTGTGGCACGTAAGCGTTATGTATTAATGCGCACAACTATATATATATATATATATATATATATATATATATATATATATATATATATATATATATATATATATATATATATATATATATATATATATATATATATATATATATATATATATATATATTGTATTTAGGGGTCGGGGCGATATTGCCCTTTCGTTTTGTTTGAGCCAAAAAGTTGTCTTACTGGGTATGAATAGTCGAATGAGCGTTTGAATATGAGGATGTCTAGTGCACCATTACGATTTTAAACCACCAGCTCAGTGCCCACGTGTATTTACAAGTCTGGAGGGTAGAGTGACCGTGCCGGGTAGCGGGCTGAGTCAACACTAGATACACATGTGGTGATATCGACGTAGTGCTTAACAGTAGTGTTTGACTACATGAATTTTGTAATAAGAATAGTGTTTGACTACATAAATTTTGTGATAACTGTAGTGTTTGACTACATGAATGTTGTGATAACAGTAGTGATTGACTACATGAATTTTGTAATAACAGTAGTGTTTGACTCCATGAATTTAGTTATAACAGTAGTGTTTGACTACATGGAGTTTGTAATGACAGTAGTGTTTGACTACATGAATTTTGTAATAACAGTAGTGTTTGACTACATGAATTTTTTTATAACAGTAGTGTTTAACTACATGAAGTTTGTAATGACAGTAGTGTTTGACTACATGAATTTTGTAATAACAGTAGTGTTTGACTAGTAATGACAGTAGTGTTTGACTACATGAATTTTGTAGTTACAGTAGTGTTTAACTACATGAATTATGTAAAAGTAGTGTCTGACTGCATGAAGTTTGTAACAAGTATTTGACTATATAAGTTTGATATAGTAGTGAAATCCAATTACCTATTTGTTTTATATTCATATTGTACCTTTGTGTCTGTTATTCTCGTGTTTCCTACTCGTTAGTGTGAGTGTGTAATACATTTTCATTGGCACTCACATACGTGTTTGTTATTTCTTAAAAGCCCGCCCAGTCTCAAAGGGTCTCCACTCGATTACGTTACAACTGAATCCGCAGAAATTTATTGTCAACTGTACCGAGACATTTAGTTTGTGACTACGTTTCTGAAGAGCTCAACTGTGATGAACACAAACTTGAAGAGTTGAGACAATGTATGTTCAATGTTGTAAAAGAAACGCCAGACTTTCCACTTGAATAAAAGCGTCGCCTCCGTGTACGGTAGTGATATTTAGTCCCCCGTAATCTATCTTGATGTCCATGGGTTAATAGCGTAACTAGAACGTGAATAACTATATGTATATTATACACAGTTAGACCATATCAATTACGTAATACACCCGTTGATATGTATCAATGAAACTTTTACCGGTTTGCAGAGGCGTAGCTAGAGTGTTTGGAGCCTGGGGACAAGATTCATTTGTACGTCCCCCCCCCCACCAACTCTGAAACTCATTATTCCACATACAACCTATTTCAAAACCCATTTTTGCGCCCCCTCTAGTCTGTCGCCTGGGGATATCTGTCCCGCTCTGCCTTCCTCCCCTTCCCTCTCCACGCAACACGGTTTGAGAGCTTGCAACAAAAGGTTGGATAAACATTTTATAGGCAGTGGTTAGTGCAATATTAAAAGATTGATC
This sequence comes from Unio pictorum, assembly GCA_030141615.1. Taxonomy (NCBI): domain Eukaryota; kingdom Metazoa; phylum Mollusca; class Bivalvia; order Unionida; family Unionidae; genus Unio; species Unio pictorum. Next base: position 1,663,182 of record JARLTB010000061.1, read on the forward strand.
GATAAATGGACTAACACAGCTCATGGCGGAAGTTCAAATAACATTAAGAAACGGTCAGTTATGTTTTATCCATAACCAAATTGGGTAAGAGCTTTGTCGCCAAACAAACACTATGGTTCCATATCATATTTTTAATGTTTCGAGAAGTCCAAGTAATACGTATGACCAGTCTTTATTGAAACAGCATAAGTCTTATTCGAAATAGTATTTTGCTGTTTTGCTCACAATAGTCTCGCCCCTATGTCAAGGTCACGTTTATATCCTTGAGAAATGAAAAAAGGACATGCACCTGTATGGGTATATGGTTTTGACTTCTGATCAAATTGTAATTATGTTTTAGCCACATTCATGTACCTCGCTCCAAACAAGGCCAGAGCGACGTAATATTAAGCCAGTGACTTATATTATTGTGACGGGTATACACTTCGAAAACTGAAATCATTTCGAAGACCCATTAGTCGTTTGTATATTATTAGTTGATGCAGTGTTATGTACATCTATGTCAGGAGCAATAACTATTATCCTTATCAGTTCTATATTGAAACTTGGGCCACTGGTATACTCATTATGGGGCAAATTTAAATGTATAATATTTACTGATCCATGCTTTTATTCACAAAAAGGGTATGTTCATAAACTTATATCTCTACCTTATTATTAAAATGCGAGTAGCCATTTTTTGCACATGCTACATAAGATGTTACTGTTAGTGTCTAGGATTTATTGTAGCGCGTTATTAGTAACTCATTTCAAGATTAGTGCATTTCCGTAAGGGTCCTGACTGAATTTTGATGAAGACTGTTTTAGGGTAATTTTGACACACACGCACGCACACACAGAGCCAGTAAATACTCCATCCATTCCATTCTCAAAAGTTGTCAAAAGGGTCTTTAAGGCACCGCATGTGGTACTCTTGTCTACGCTGTAAAAGTGTCTTTCACCGACACTTTCAAACCTTCGCGTGCTTGTTTTATTTAGTAACCAATTAGTCTGCTTTGAGTTTGCAGATTTACAAACAATTACACTGGTTTAAACTTTCATCGATGTTGTCTGCTTCAGAGATAACATATGCTAATTATTACGGATTTTGATGTGATTTCGAATATGTTAATAAACTATATATATATATATATATATATATATATATATATATATATATATATATATATATATATATATATATATATGTGTGTGTGTGTGTGTGTGTGTGTGTGTGTGTGTGTGTAAGTGTGTGTGTGTGTGCGTAGTTTAGTGCTTACTATTCGCTCCGTGGCTTGTCACTTGTATCCAGTAAATGGAGCTTATCTTGTCACTGTCCATCAATTGTCTACAAGCAGGGGTGATCTCCATTGGCTCCGTGTCGCCATTGTTGCAATGCCCTGGTCAAATTGTTCCATGTTCTCGTCGCTCACTGCTCCGAAGTTAGATGAAAAATATCTAGATGAAAGTGCAAAAATAATATGATGCAACCAGGCATTTGCATACCTTGAGGAGGTTTTCCAACAACCCCTGTAGTTGTCTGCCTTGTTGCTTCCACAAAACGTTGTTGCCACTAATTGGGAACCTTTCCATGCTGTCTTTTCCTTGCCACGCAGTGCATGGTCAAATACATTAAAACGACGAAGTTCACAAATCTGAAGACCAACAAAGACGCCTTCTGTTATCTTAGCTTAACTTAACTCTTTTTACAATTTCCACGGATTTACTTGGAAGCTCTTTGTGTTTTGTCAATGGCCTTGACACAGTTTTATTCAGATCAAGCTTGATGTTCAAGGGTGATAACAAAATCTTCTTTGATTCCACATCTGTTGGATGCTGAACACCTTTTATCCCCAGCTTCAATGACTGTCGGAGTGGCCAAACTCTCTTGTAGTGTGAATCTCTTGCACGACTATCCCATTCACATATATAATATTAGTACTATGCGTATCCATTTTACAAAAACATTTTTTCATCTTTTCATAGATTTCCTTTGTATGGACGGCATGATAAACTGGAATTGATAGCAAAAATTGTCATTATGCAGTTAAACAGATGACATAATCGTCCTCGATGAAACAATGAGCAGTCTCCATTCACCTGGGTCATGAAGGATTTGAGGATTGTCATCACACCGCCAATGTTGTTGCAGGATGCAAGACCACCTTATATGCATCAACTGTGTTTTGAAATACCACTGAAGCAAAATGAGACAATATCATTTTGATGGTAACGGAACATGGCAACCCATGCTGCACTCTGAAGCCCAACATCTCTGTCTTGGATAGACAAATCCATGATAAGTGCATTCAGTTCACCTTGTGTTATGAGTTATATAAAGTCGGTTTCAGAAGAAGAGAATGGGAGAAAATATTGATCATGTGACATTCATGGTTCAGGACTAGAACGTTCATTCTCTTCACATTCACAGTCTGCCTTAAATGAAAACGATTCTGGTGTATCAGGAACTGGCAGTCCTTCTCTGTGGGATACTGGGCATATAGATGACATTGATAATGCTAAGTCCACTTTTGCGTCTTTGACACACATGTCCCAACTCTTATATTGGCTCTATCCAAATCATTGGCATTTTATAATGCATCAATTTCCCTTTCTTGTTCAACCACTGGTGAAGGTTTGTTGCACACGTCACGTTTAACAGCATAAGTGTAGAGCCCACCTCTTGTCCCGCTCTCCAACTTCGCTGCCATAATAAAGGTGATAGACTGTCTTAACTGTGTTACCCATTAAGCGCCAGGTCATCTTGGCAGATCCAGGTTTCACTTGTGTGTGGTAACATCGATGCAAGCTTATTACGCATTCAAGCACCACAAAAATGTTTTTCTGATTTTTGCCATTGCGAGTAAATCAAGATTGGTCATTGAATGGATCAAATGCGCCATCTTCTGCGAACGGATAATGGAAGGCCTCAGCCCAAAGGCAACCTATTACTGGTAATGGAAGACATCTTAGTTTTTATCCGAAATCAACCATCTCCATTTAGTTCCGACGGCGCCTCACGCCGATGTTTTTGTAAAGGCTGCATTCGATGCGGGAAACAATGTTGGAATCGCCCAAATGAATAGAATTCGTTCACCAGTGTTTTGCATTTGTGTCACTTCTGACAATTGGTATTGTTTTGGGGGCATTAAGCTGGGCCAGTTGTGTCTGGGTCAAACTAACAGGGACATTTCCGCTCAATTGTGCCCGAGAAAGTTTCTAATGTAATCCCACAAACATTTGAATGACTTGCTTGGCAAGTTGATATTCACTAAGGCCTACTTTCACTTCCTGATAGTATATTATTTGAATATGTAACACGTTCAATTATGTATTTTCTACAGGTGCATTGATGATTCCCGTTTGGTTGCCAGCACCCTTCAACAACCGTTTTGTCAGAAAGTGTAACAGCGTAACATCAATACCCACTAACAGCGTCAACAACTCGTGCATGTAAACGAATGTCAACAACGTATTGATTTTACATCACCAGGTGTTCCAATGAAAAGTAATAAATATGGTACAGTGTAATGAAGTCAAATTGGGAAATCTGCAAACCAATATCAGTGATTTGGTGCAGGGCCATATGCGACCAAAAAGTGTTATATACACATATTGTAGGATGCTATCCTAAGGTAAGCTAAATATCTTCTCTCTTAATGTGATGCTCTATGAAGAGGAAGGGTGGATAACACAATCATCCAAACTGTAAATTGTTTTAATACAACATTACAACCGGCGGCAGCTGCAACATTGCAAATGTCATCGTTGAATAAGTAATTTCTTTAAAAATATTTTGATTGTATCCAGGAAAAAAAAGCGACTATGTTAAATTCAGGAGCAGACCTATCTTGTAATCAAGTCATAATGCAACTTTAATTTCCATTTTTTCATTATTGCTATTGTATAATACCATTGCTTTACGGGTTTGGTGGCTTCACCGCTCACATTCTCAGTCGTATCCACTGTTCATTGCCCGATTTGCAATCAATGAATCTGATAATCGCTGCTAAGTGGCTTCAGTAATGAGTGTACCATCCGCATATGGCATTGTTTCATTTGATGGCAGAGTATTACACATGTTGCACCTATTTATCTTAAATGTATTTTTCAGGCCAACTTAAAACTGATCTTATTGTCGACCGTGCAGAATCAATGTCGTATGTTGCTGAATAGATTGAAATGTCAGATCATAATGTGGGCTCATTGGCACATATATAAACTCTAGAACCTTTGCGGAACACCAGTGTGATTCTTCGTTGAATATTATTTTTCTATCGATCCATTCATTGACTCACGCGCCGTCAGAAAGGTCAATATTATTTCAGGTGGAATCATTGTCTGCTGAAATCACAAATGAGTTATTCGAGGGCATGAATCAAAACGGTTACAGGTAAATATAAAGTCACACATAATATAATATGCTGGTTTTAATGATGACATTTTAATCATCGAAATAATACTCTGGGTTGTATTTACAACCACCCGTTGAATGGAATCACTGATTACGGGTGTGTAAATCCTTTCAGAATTAATCATCGGCGTCAACACGTTCATGTACCAGCGTGCGATATGTTTTTCTATCCATGGGGTCCAATATTGATGTCCAGTTGCTGTCAAATGGAAGTAGCTTCACTAAAGACATATGAGGCGTTGTCTTCACACAAGTGTCTCAAATCGAGCTCCAAGACAGAGTGGTCGCATAATCCACCAAGAGATCCTCCTTATTTTTGTATTTCTTTAATCATGTTAGACGCTATGGCTTGAGATTCGCCTGAGAGCGCATATTTGGGCGGATCCTTTTTCTGTTGGTAACACAATTTCTTCATCGGCAGTTACCTATTTTTATTCAGGGTTTTACATAGATTAACGCTATAACCATTTCTAAGTTTGTAAGAACATTATTTACATATGGTTTATAATTTGCCTCAATAATGATTATATGCAGGTTAACGAGCATTTCAAACTCTTGCCACTTTATATTTATGCTGTTTCATTTGTTTTACCCCGTTTTTACTCCTTGTATACACACACCGACCAGTTATTGTCAATATAAACACGAGTCTAATTGGCTAGTAATTTATTTTTGAAGATATATTCAGTTGTCAGTTGTCCTTCATTAGTTATTTAAGAGGCAACCCGTTTGGAATCGTTAAATATTTTCTTCCGTGATGTTTCTTTAAACTTTTATTTTGGTCCTTTTAACCCTGATTTTTATTTAGGTTGTTTGTTTTCTAGAAGATGAATTAGCACCTCTTTGATGTCCCTATTTATTTCAGTCATCTCTGCTGGCTAGCGCGTAATAGTCGTTGCAGTGTCTTCCGTTGGTTCTTTCACAGACTTGTTTCCTCTTTTTATTTTACTAACTGAACCCATTTTTTTTTTCTTCCCCTTAGTGCTGTTCTGGCCTTTTTTAATGTCCTTGGCACGTTAGGCAATTTTGTTTGTGGATTTAATCCGTTGTGCCACGGTTGGTTCAAAGCACACTGTGGTATTCTCGTGCAGCCTGTCGCGACAGTAGCATACATTTCTCGTATTTTAGATCTGTAATAGCATTAAAAATCAGTTCCTGGTGTTCACGAGCTGTATTACGGCTTCTCTTTGGGTATTTAACCTTGAGATCGGTGGCTGGCATTACATAAAAGTGTTAGAATAGCTGCATGCATGCTTTCCGCGTAAGAACCCGCACAATATTTAACTCAACAAGTTTCTACCAAATCAATAGTCAGAAATATATCCTGATATTTAGTGATCAGTGCAAACATATCTCAAAATTCGTCCCAAGAATGATTGGCAGCATACCAGGTCCAACGAATATTTATAAGACCATGGACATTAATGCCATGAAATATCATCATGCCAGTAATCAATTTACGTATATGTTCCTACCGTTGAGGCAATGTAAATCACGTCCATGGTTTTAGTGCTGGCTTCGTGAAAACATTTTGGGGGAATGACCTGGTTGTCAATCATCATATCGTCGTACACTACAAGATTGTTTTTGTTCGCATCTAAATCGTTAACGCTAGGTGCTTCTCCGATGGTGGAAAATAAATTGTTTGTCACTCAACGCTTTTGAAAATCTTAATAAATATGATAATACTGCTGGTCATCTACCGATGCTTCAATCTTGTACAACGGATCCCATCATAACGACGTGAAGTTAAGATCAGTAAACGAACTGAGTTTTTAAATATTGTTCCATCACCATACTTGGATAGTTTAGGTATTGCTTGTTCACAGAGTTCCATGGCCAAAATAGTTCTAAAAGCATCTGCGAATTCACGTTTCCGCGACGCCATTTAATAGGAGGATTTAAAAGACCAACATGTTTTGATATTGTGTACGATGTCACATTAAAACTGGTATCGCAAATCCAGATAGATTTCATAAACGTAATGGAAAGCAGTGATTAATGCAAAGAGCAAAGACATTTCACATTCATTAAAACAAACGTAAGCAAATATATCGTGCTTTGATTAACAAAGTTCCTGTAAAATCATAGAGTAAATATCATGATGAAAAGCACATTCCTGGATGACATTACTGTTTACCCGGCACAAGGCTACATATACGAATCGATTCTAATAGCCTACCAAGGTCAGTGAAGTACCTGTGAATCGCGTTGTTGCTATGTGTTATCGACGTAACCTGGTGTATACAATATCGAACGATATCCGTTCACGGTAAATTATACTGATTTAAACAAAAGACACCGAAGGCCACACATTGTTGAAAGTATTATTCAGTTCGAAATGCTTTTGGAGAGGTGCAGGCACATTGGAAGAGTTAATAAGTATGGTAACAGTCATTGGGATTGCTCGAACATAGGTGGCCAAACCAGCGTTGTGGCAAATGTACCTGTTAGCACAAAAAACAATTACAGAGATCGTTTGATGTTCAAAATACACAATGATCCTGTCCGTGATCGGCAACGTCGATTGCTCACTTACAAATACAAGTATACAATGTCGATATTGCCAGCAGATGCAAAACATTGCGTAGCCAATGTCGAAAGATTCTGCAAGTGTAACAGATCCTCTCAAGGGCATTTATTTACATTTGCTTCTAAAATAGCTACCATTATTAAAAGTATATCCTGGTTAAGACGTTATCGGAATTTGTTCTGACTTGGTGAACAAACACTATTTGAGATTTCGTGTTGGGCATGTCAACATTTATGGAGACAATATTTTTAGGGAATGATTTAATCGCACACTCGCGGGACGTTATTCAAACATCAAAACGCAAAGGAAATGTTATTGCGGCCTCAAATCGCAAAGCTGTCTCAGACCCAAGCTGCTAGTACATTAAGCGATCGCACGAATTGGCCGAACTAAACAATGAATCTGTACGCATAATAAAAGCAGCTAAAGTAAATCGACATAGACTGTCACGAAAAGTATTTCACAGCCGGAACCATATCCATTTGGAGACAATTTTGTGCTGTATAATTATGCATCATGGAGACTAACAAGGTTGACAATGCCGTGCGATTTAACCGGTATGGACCATCGATCTGTTTACGATTTTTGAAACGATTGATAATATAAGACAACCGACATGTTACTGTTTGGGATATATAAATGAACAAACAGCAAAACGTCCTAGCCGAGCGTTTGTGCAAGAAGACTTCCAAGTTGTTCCAGAAAATATGGACTACTGATACGATCACTGCCACGTTTTGATGCAATAGTGGAATTATGATCCGCAACAGCATGACAGCCAGATGTGTAGCTGGGAACCCCGTCAGTGAGTACACGATTATATCTTGCTATCAAACGGAGATACAATTGTTTAAGTTCGTCGGTAAAAAGCAATGTAATGTTTCTGACACTGTATTAATCTTGCCGTGTGTGTACATTCAAATTTGTGTTTGAGAACTTTGTACACAGTAACCCGTACGACTCCTTTTGCTCTCTTTTAATTTTCAGAGGTGTGTCTAAACACAATAAAGTACATATTTGGTCATGTTCCCACATGCACTTCGACCTATTTACCCGATAATTCGACTTTAACTTACCAACAAACGTATTATTGGTGTTAATAAACAACGGATGCTCGCTGGTATAAAATTTTTTTTACCAGACATGGTTTTGACATGTACTCGTCCACATCGTTGCTGGTGATTTGCGTTATCAGCGACTCCGCGTGAGTGTACAATCTCTTGATTTCGTTCCTGATTAAATGGTTTGCTCTTGTCATAAGTAGAAAAAGTACACCTGTTGCTTCGACAACACAGACGATACAACAAAGAATGGTTTTCTCGTGATTAGTTTTGATTTATTAATGTGAATAACATGTCCACCATCAAAAATCTGTATTCACAAGCGGGACAGCGAAGTTTCATCGAAATTTGTCTTTTTTGTTATCACCTACAACACGACCCAAACATTTGGCTAAACGAGAAGGGAGTCTTTTACTTTTCTTTCCTTCATAGGGTGATGAGGGAGGGCTTCTTCAGGATGACATCTTTATTCGTTCTCGAGTTAAATGGTCCGACACACGTCTGTTTATCGCACTTTAAACTGCTGGTAATATACAAAACCTTTCAAGTAGGATTTTTGGTGGGAAAAAAGTGACTATTAATTCTTCATTTTACAGCACATCCAATACCTTTTGACCGATGGGTATTTACTAGGGTGAGCGACAACAAACGTGAAAAAGATTGGCTAATCGTCTTTCTGAATGTTAGACAAAACGACAAGACTGTCTCTTTCTTTTACCTTTCTTGCCAAGAGAACGGGGTTAATGGTGTGCACTTCTAAAGTAATAAGTGGCTTCGCTTTAGCATCCGTCGGGCTTGACACGTACAACATTACTTTCCACAGAAATTGTAGTAGTGATAGCGAAGTTCCCATGATATCGTGTTGAATTGCTGTTGTCGCAACGTATGACAACGCAAGACAAAGCATCGCACTGGACTTGATCATTACGGAACCTGAACTTCTTGTTGATTTGTGTTTGTGTGGAAGGATTCTGTTTTTAGCATGGCGTTTTTAGTCACAATTAACTATCATTCGTTATCGTTTTCCCCTTTAAATGTACTGCCCATCAAACGTCGAGACATTGTGTGCCATCACTGTGACATAGCGATGGCAATCTCCATAATGTTCGATGTCCTCTTGACTCCACGTCTCATTCATAGTGTATACGATCCACTGGGAAAATTCAGTCAGTGTGTCAGGTCCCCAAAAAAGTTGTGAACCTCCTCAAAAGAATCTTGACAGGGTGGGGTCAATGATAAAAAGCGTCCATGATTGTGTAGTTGCCAATTACAGAATAAGTAATATGTCAGCAGACAACATATACTTAAGAGTTGTTGAAGCCGACAGTACGAAACATGAAGATATCAAGGGTACATTAAGAATGTATTATATTTAGAGGCTGTTAAATGTATACAGATGGAACTTAATGAAGACATATCAGTTGCAGCCATCTATACCTGAAAAATGTCCATCATCAAGCACACAATTGGCATTGATGATTCCACGAAGATTACGCTCTAGGTATACACTCTATTAATACAATGCTGGGGTATGAAGTATCCTTATAGGTGTTAAAGACTGTGCCTAGGGAGACAAGATAAACTTTGGAAATTATTTCAGGAAAGGTGATACAGAATTCCTGTCCTAAGAAAAGAAGTCGGATACTGAAACGACTAATAGAATGACGATCGCCAGTAGAATAAGCACGAATGATAAAACACTAGTAGATATAAATACAAGACCCAGCGGGCAAATGGAGATGGTTTCGGCTGAGTGTGTACTATTATAGTGACTAGGCATAACTAAATATGAAGCAATCATGCACCTGATCAAGTTCGCTTCGCTCTAAAATATAGTTCAATCCATACATTGCGAACTGTCTAAATCTATGGGCATTAGCACAGCTTTTTCACCATAGATTTTCATATTAAAATAAACCGTAGAGTATATTATGCAAATGAAGATGAACGAAATGGTTGACATGAAAAAGATCTGTATTTATCCAAAGATGCTTTGCTATCAATGAAGCAATAATAATTCGCATCCGTTCTTCATGATGTACCGTTGAATCCAAAGGGCAAGGCAGTAACGGTGGTGAACATTATGGTGGTGGGGGGGGGGGGGGGGAACACGAATTGCTTTCTAAGTACGCAGTAGTAATTACTTGTAGTTTTTTGCAGTAATCAAGCAACCACAAACACGAATCATTTTGATATTTTTCTCTGAGAAAAAAAGTGGTTGATACATCTTATTCACTATGTAACCTCTATCAACCTGACAACTTGAAGTCATACCATACACTGGCAGCTGTTTGAATCTTTGAGCATTAATACCTCTTTTTCACCATATATTATCGTTGTAAAATAAACTGAATACGCAAGTGAAGATTAACAAAATGTTTTTCATGAAAAGAATCGCTATTTGTCCAAAATTGTTTTGTTACCAGTGAAACAAGAATAATTCGCATGGCTTCAGATGAGTGTATTATTACAGAGAAAGTACATAATTAAATATAAAGCAGTCATGCAATGTATCACGTTCCCTCCGCACAACATTTTTCAAGCCACACACTGGAAGCTGTCTAAATCTGTGGGCGTTAACACAGCTTTTTCACCGTAAATTTTCATATTAAGTAAACCATATAGTAACAGAAAGCGTTTGATTTAGCGGGTCCTCTGTGTGTGGTGGCGGTCGGAGCCCAAAATGTCAATCACTTGAGCTTCCTTATGTATGTAACATATGCATTTGTATATCTTTTGACGTTAATTATGTCTTATTTCTATATATAATATATACTTAAGTTACTAAAAGTGGCCTGCAGCAACAATCATGTAGTATGTTATTATTTCTTCCCTGATGCTGAATTCTAACAACGAGCACCTTGTAAACAAACACCTAACCATAACGTATATTATGCAAATCAATATGATCAAAATGCTTTAATGAAAAGATCGGTATTTATCCAAACAAACACCTAACCATAAAACTACTTACGCTTGCGTAAGTACATTTATAGGTGGTGTGATGAGGTTAGGTCTAATTGTTAACCTATTATGTTAGGACAAAGAGCTGTGCATAGAAGGGTCAATTGGACATAGACCACAATTAATTTTACTATATGTTCTCTAATTATATTTCTCAGTACTGACCTTTCCACAGTGTGACAATCAATACAAATCATATGTTAATCTAAAATACCTCCAAAGATGACTTCACGGTGAAATTCTTGTCAAGGGTTGATCGGCATGTTTTTGAGCTGCTGCACTGTAAACATAGCAGCATGTAAACAGAACACATATTTCACTTCCGGATCATCACCAAGGCCTTATTACTCCATGTGCACTGTCGCCAAATTACACACTGACAACCACTCTCTCTGCTCATATTCTCAAGAATAAACAATTACCTTTAAATCCCTACCAAATATGGACCAATATAACTCTTCTATCACCACCAAAATGAGAGAGGAAAAAATGTTCTAAAAATAGACTGGAACTACATTCGTGGGTACTGAACTGGAAGTATTAATTGTGGTGCGATTCCTAACAGGGTTAGACAATTTCACCTCAATGGACAAAACTTCCATCCGTGATCAAATCAATATGTCTGAAATATTTCTGCAAAGTTTGAAGGAATTTCATCAATGAATAGAACAGTTACAGGCTTTTAGCTGACACCACTGTAACACAAAAACCAGCCCATTCCAAATAGCCGCATGGCAAAAATGCTCAAAACTTAAAGTTTAATTGTGAGTTTATTAATCAAGATAATCACTTTAAATAAACTGTAATTAGTTTTTAGTTCTAACAACAATCTGGAAATTACTAGAAATTAAGCTTCACTGTGAAACTTTCTTAGAAAATGTAATTTTAAAAAATGATACATATTTTTATAAGAAAATTTAAATTTAATTTAAATTTTAATAAAAATTTGAAGCCAAAAGTTGACAAAGTTTATTCTATGGCAACGTCTCTCCATTCCTTTATTATAAACATCAAGGGTTTTCCTTATCAGTTGTGATATAAAACCAGGGTCTCTCAATCAAGGTACTGAACTGGAAGTATTAATTGTGGTGCGATTCCAATTGAAAATTGCCCAATAGTGGTCACATGGGTGTCATTGGCCAATCATTTGTCAGGGCATGCAACCGCGCACAGTTGCTTGAATTGTAATTAGCGTCACATTTAACTGAAGTGTAGAGGAGCATAGACGCTCTCCTGGTTCCAGCGAAATACTTTGATTGAAATTTTAAAGTCCCACCTCCTACCGTATACAGCCACCTTTTATTTTTTAAATATTTTAAGTATTTGTACTTTTTATTTATTGTTTCTACTACATGTATATATCAATGTTGGTTTATATTGCATTGTAGGTATTTCGCATTTTATACTGTCAATATATGCATCAAATTTAACGCAATATGACAAATTTTGTACTGTTAATCCTTAAGGCGGTGCCAGCCCAAAATGTCAATCACTTGAGCTTCCTTATGTATGTAACATGCATTTGTATATCTTTTGACGTTAATTATGTCTTATTTCTATATATAATATATACTGAAGTCACTAAAAGTGGCCTGCAGCAACAATCATGTAGTCTTATTATTTCTTCCCTGATGCTGAATTCTAACAACGAGCACCTTGTAAACAAACACCTAACCATAACGTATATTATGCAAATCAATATGATCAAAATGCTTTAATGAAAAGATCGGTATTTATCCAAAATAGTTTTGCAATCCGCTAAACAAGAATAATTCGCAACAGCACTTTATTACTTACGTTTGAGTTCAAACGATGCAAATTTATGTCACAGAATAAGGCAACAAATAACTTGATTTCTCTATAGAACGATTTGATCAGTTTCGTCGTACATGTATACAAAGTTAACTAGGATGGATAAATGTTTTTTCTAGTTACGTGACTGAGCTGGCATGTATCTCGGCGTAAATCTTTTGGGTCGAGAGACACAAAAAGCATGTTATGAAATGGTATTTTACCCTTAATAATACTCATTATCCTGTAGATTTAAGGCAAGTTCCTTTTCTAATAGACCAATTGGTCTTTTGGGGATCTTGTCACAGAGTGTACATTTTCCATTGTGCTTTACAACCATAGGTGTAAGTGTTACATTTATATTTTATTTGATATGTGAAGCATATTCAATTTTAATGTCGTAGCTTGAAATGATGCCTTTACTACTGGGCGGATTTGAAACGTTTTGAACTTTTGAATTGTTACAAGTTGGTATTAAGAGTGTAATTTAGTAGCATGTGTCTATATGTTGTAATTCCGTACATATTATTATGACCAGTTTGATTTTATTTTAGCTGTCTGTGTGTGTGCGGGTGTATCAGACTATGTTTGTTTGTATGGGGATGGAAGCAGGTGCGACCTACCCTCAAGGTCATACAATGACGGATGTGCTGATTTACAAACTTGTGCGTATGGTGGATCAATGAAGAGGATGTGAAGAAAATATAAGTGTGGGTCAACACAAAAATTCAGGACAACTATGTGGTTTGGCAATGGACCGGGTCAATATGTTTCGTTTTCAAGTTTTTTATACGTATTTATAAGTTATTAATCTTAGAGCCTTTACAAAATGACTATGAGTATATGTATTCTATGTATAGTGCAATTGTTATGTTGATTACAATTGACCATGTTTGTTTCCATTGTTTTTGTTGTTTCAGTTGATTACATGGAACATATGATGGGTTTCAGTTTAGTACAACTGAGTCACTTTCAATACATAAGATTACAATATGTTCAAAAACTATGTTTCGTTTGCAAGTTTATACGTTATTAATTGTAAGATCTGTACAAGTGACTATGAGTCACCAGTCGGATGTTAGGTACAATTGTTATGTTGATTACAATTGACCATGTTTGTTTCAATTGCTTTTGTTGTTTCAGTTGATTACATTGAACGTATTATGTTTTTCAATTTAGTACAACTGAGTCACTTTCATTATATGAAATTATAATAATCTTGCTTTCATTACATGAGAATATATGAATCACATTTTTGTTTTAACATTTCTGATCGTTTGTTTAAAATAATTGAATGAGTCGTGTGTTTAGAGCTTGATAGGTTCACACTGCATTTTGTGGAAGATATACATATTTGTATTGAATCATTTAAAAAAAACTTCGATATTTCATAACTTTTGTTGTGTTGTCACTTATTTCTAGCATCCATTCAGGTTACATCCGTTACAATATCTCCAAAGGCGAGAGAGTCACTGTGGTGAAGGATGCGGGGAAGGTGGTGGGATACTCGAATGGCCTCTGAAGTACATAATATTAATTAATCATAGTTTCTTGCAGAAATCAAGCAACAACAAACACGAATCTGATTTATCTTTATATCTGAGATAAAATGGTTACATCTTATACTACTATGTAACGACTAGTGTACATTCAGCAGAGTTTTTCAAATTGCATGGCGCTAGAATGAAAATTTCGTTTTGTTATTAAATATTTCATTAATTAAACATATTTCTTGTACACAACTATGGAATAGGGGCTTAATGATAATATCTCCACCATATACTATGCTAAACCAACATATAATCATATCACACAATAATAATAATAATAATAATAATAATAATAATAATAATAATAATAATAATAAAACATAATAATAATAACAACAACAATGTTCAAGACATTAATTGTGAATTTCATTCACTGCTACTTAAAAACCTATCTTCAAAATAAAATCTAAAATATATTTTCCACCCTTTTGTGGTTCTATTTATAATAAATTATAATATGGGGAATTCCTTTTGATGATGGTTAATGTTCCCGCTGTTATCTCTCTTCATCGACCCATCGTTTCTCTCGCCTGTACATGGTTTATGAACAAATGACAGTATTTTAATTTCTTTCTTTAGAAAAATGTTACTGACATCAATAAGGAATAATTAACGAGAAACCGATTAGACAAGGAATAAGTGACCAGTTACTTAAACCAGATTCACTTTCCGTTAGATACGTACTCCTCATTCCCTATTCAGTAAGTAAATGGTTACCACTTATTTATTGCTGATTAAAAGTAAATGGTTACCACTTATTTATTGCTGATTAAAAGAAATCCTACTGCGAATGTAAACACTCTTAAGGGAATTAATATATATTGTTCTAACCCCCCCCCCAAAAAAAAATGTTTTTGTTTTGTTACCAGCGTTATAATGCTACATTCAGAGAGATCACCGATTACATTAAATATTTAACTGACGCGAACCCTTCTACACAGTATTTGTATCTCAACTCCTCTCCGACATTCTCTAGGAAGGTCTCTCCTCTAACTGACGCAAAATGTACAGAAAACTCAACTCGTTGAGCCTTTTTCGTGACGTTTGCATATAAATATATGACAGCTATATGAAATCTCGTAAGAAGATTACTTCTTAAGTTGTCATGTAGAACAACCCCATCTTTTATGATTTTGTAATGATGTTACCGTGTTTTGAGAAATTAAACACACTATTGATCTCAAAAGGAACAGGCATGCGAATTTATATTCATTCGGCACATGGTGTTACGGATGGGCAGTTGTTATTAGCAGGGTATTAACTGGGATTTTGTACATTGAAAGCTTCCTACGAAATAAAACAAAAACAAGGTCACACACGCTAAACTGAAGTCTCTAACTTACCGAGAGTTTCTCTATTTGGGTTAGTTTATTTGTTACTTTATTTTTGTCGCAATTTGTGTGCGTTTGTGTTTACCCATAAAACTTCTCAATGAGGTCGCGCCTCCTCTGCTACTGTAATTATCAGCCAATTATTTTATTAAGACCTGCACAATATCTTGCTCTGGGATAACGTAAATCTGTTGTTATAAATCCATGTGGGATAGCTGATGCTTTTGAGAAAATATTTCTAGTTATAATTATTTTCATGTCTCCGCTGCACAACGTCTGATGAATATTTCTCAGAGTATCTGTATCAACTAACTAAATACAACTAACATATTGCCGTTATTTCTTATCACCTGAGGTATTTGTCTATATCATTGAGTTACATAAATTAAATCTGTAGTTGTATGCCTGCCTCTAGAAACTAGTCTAACTGGATTTGACTGCTTGTCTAGCATTACATAATCATATACTAAATTGTTAATAAATCCTTCTAGTTCATCAACACTCGGTGTTTCATCAATATCGGTGATACAATTAATAATATCATCGCAGTTTTCATTTAACAATACTGCATTTTCATTACAATCTTTAAGTACTTCGTGGCATCGTAACATCCACGATGATAGGTTAACTAGCTTTATGGACTAGTAATAATGGAATCGATTAATCATAACCCAAGAGGATATTGGAGGAGTAGAGAAGCAATTAGTAAACTCGCTGAAGCAGCAGGTGTCGAACGTTCTTCAGCCGCAAATTGGTTAGTACGACAGGCAATATGGAACAGTTATTTACAACCGTCTAAATGAAGTAAGTATGCACGTTTGAGGTTATTAATCCTAAAATAGTTAATCAGTCTGATATATTATTTTACCACATAATACTATAAAATTAATAGACGTGAAATACCGTATTAATAACGATTGGTTGTCGTTGATGTTACAGGTATATTTAAAGAAGCAGAGCCGTTATCAACAAAGTCATCAATTGAAGCTGTATATGCCTTTAAGCGAATTTATCAATGAAGACACTTGCGAGTACAACATTTAGTACAAGTTGATCCTGGCAAGGACTTTCTTGGTGCTCTTTCATCATTAATTAAAAAAACGTAATGTTCAAATTATACGAGGACATTCAGCGATTCTTCGTGATCAGCAATTGTTGAGCGATTTAATCAAACACTTGCTGAGAGATGGTTTGGATATCAGTATGAGAAGACAGTAACTTAGAAAGACAAGAGATCTCGCGAATGGGTTGCAAGATTACCAAACGTGATAGTTGTATTCAAAAATGAAATTACTCGAACGACCGACATGAAACATATTAATGCGATTACAAAAAAATATAAATCAATATAAAGAAATGTTCTTCATAGGCATGTCATAGACCAGGATAGAGGACACTCTAGATCCACGTGTAGATAGATTATTTGCATCATAAAGAATATTCTGGTATGAGTAATTTTAGGTAATTTCTTATATTATTACTTCGAAATTTTTATTTGAATTGTCCTGCTTTAATTGTCCATTTTTGTACACTTTCCCCATACAAAAACAATATTGGTCTAAAGGAAAAAACTTCATGGGGTGCCAGGAAATCTATAAGAAAGGCCTCATAAGAGGAACATATCGATGGCACAAAGGCCTAATGACGGGATCCCATGAATGAAGCAGCAGAGAGGGTGAACCCTACAACCTTTTGAGACAAAATAAGCCTTCCTACGAAATCTCATTTAACCAAAAAAAATAAGTCTCCATTTAGCAAACGGAGACTTCACGATTTTTAATCAATTTTGGTCACAACGTTGTTGTCGTTCACCCTCTCTGCTGCTGGAACTTTCAGTTCTGGTTAATAATTCTTTTACGAGTTCAACCAAATATTTGATCGATTCTTTAGGACTTTACAAACAAACTAATCGCTAACACCTCATCTTGTAGATCAATTAAATTATTTGACTGGTCGGTGAGTCGAAAATTAATTCTCGTGAACGAATTATTATGGCATCGCATGTAGACAGGATTAATTGGGTTTTCAATAATTAGGAATCCTGGAGGAGCTGTTGGTGCAAACGAATAAAGAATATATCCCTGCTGAGCTTGATTTGATTGCTCTAGATTAATTTGATAGCTTCCTTCAATTGCATCACATACTAAATTGAGCGCAATCACTGTTGAAATATTCACATTATGAGGGGCGATATGCCTACCGCCACCATCTGGATCATTATTATACCTGAAGAGGATAGCTGAATCTGGTTTTTGTAGCGCCTTGATATCGGTTCTAACAATTCTTGCTAGTTCATCAGCGTTGTATTTAAGAAACTTGAAATTACGCAGATTGTCTTCTGTGATATTGTAATCGGTTAGGAATCGTTGTTTATTGTCGCTGTTGTCATTAATTATTGTTTGAATAATTAGTTCATAGATATATTCCATGTCAGATATAAGTTGATTTATTATTTCAACGTGTTTTTGCGATCTTGTTTTCCGTGGTTGTTCTAGTTGTGTGTCATATAATTGTTTAATTTCATTAAAATAACCACGAATGTCAGTTAGCGTAAATGAAATAGTAACAGATGAGTCGGCTGTTCTTTTAATGATAAAATCCCATTGCAATGTGTCTTTGTTGGTAAATATAAATCTATCGGCGATTTTTCCTTTTCTTATATCAGATAAATTATCTCGATAACTGGGATTGATTTCATGATATGATTGTACGTCCGTGGTTAAGTCAGTGGTGGCTCCGGGTGGTTTTTCAGGCCATCCTAACACTGTTCTTAACGAGCTGTTATAGATATCTACAATGTATCCCTCTGTGCTTATTTCGATCGACGACGAGAGCGTCGGTTCATGAAGATTAATAGCTATTTTTGATTCTTTTCCAGTGATTGATTTTATTCTACGCTGAATTTCAGCATTGATTTGCTTAATTTGGTACGACCCAGTTGGTAACGAAACAGTTTCCCACTCTGGAGTACCATCGGGTTTATTCTTATTCGAGAACACCAGTGCGTTATTCGGTTGCTGACCGCCAAATGCAACCGATCTGATATTAGGCCAGCTATGATATACTCGTAATTTTGCCAGCGCGATCTCACGCACTGGAATCGGAGAAGGGAAG
Source organism: Unio pictorum (assembly GCA_030141615.1). Lineage (NCBI taxonomy): Eukaryota > Metazoa > Mollusca > Bivalvia > Unionida > Unionidae > Unio > Unio pictorum. Next base: position 1,681,919 of record JARLTB010000061.1, read on the forward strand.
TTCACACTAAATTCAGGGTTTGTTGATGTTATTGATATCATGCTTGTTCGTATCGGAGTGGTATTCTCCGCGATTCGTTGAAGCAGTTGCAATTCGTTGAATTGTAGTGACATTATTGTTAACGCTGTCTTCAATTTCCAATTTCAACATCGCGGAGTTATGCAACTGGGTCATCGTGGAAAATTCAACATCGGATATGAACGAATTATCTATTGACAGCGAGATCAACTCGGATAATTTCGAGTACGCGTCAAATACCACCCGGTACCGAGCTGTATAATCACTGAGTTTTTTCTGAGAACACGATGATAATTTTTTAGTTATCGCGGTGGCGACTGCCGCAATTGTTGTTGCCGCGGAGATAGCGATTGGAACTGCAATCGGAGCCATCATGGTCACCGTCGACAAAATAACCCCGGCGCTGGCCATCACACCGGATACCGAGTACACAGTTACATCGATGGCGGTAATTCTTCTGCGGTACTTTTTCATTTTTTCACTATAGCGCTCAGAAAGTGATTTCAAGTTCGCGGAAAATTCTTTCACGGTGTCGAATCGATATTGCGACGATGACAAAGTCATTGTTGATGACGGTGTCATTGATGACGAAGTCATTGTTGTTATTTTAAACCTGATAGTGTTTTCAATTATCCTATTATTGAAACGGTTTTAGGATCGGATGAGGGGACACCGGATACAAATTCTATTATCCAGGGTAGTGACTCTCTAATCACAGACTCGTCGGAATTGTTTATAGTAATCGTAAGCGGGATTGGTATAGAGGGTGGAGGTGGTGGTACTTTCTCTAGTATATACATCAATGTGTTAACACCTCTGATACCTGTGTTGCTGAATTCCAAATCAAATTTACGGTGATGTATTATTGTAAGTCGGTAGCAACCTGGTACACCAGTATGTCTGTGGCCAACACGAAGATGATTTTTGTTTCCTCGGATCCAATCAAAAGTTCCACTATCAACCGTGTACACGATGTTATTAACGGCGCTTACACTATGTGGAATTTTTACTTTATTGATGGCCGCGCTAATTTCAGCGAGAGTCATGACTGCCACAAGTGGGGTTCCAAAAAACTTACTAACGACGTCATTGGTTGGTTTTTGATCTTCTTTTAGTTTAAGAATATCGTCGTAAACGTCGAGATAGGTTTTATTGATTTCGGTATATTTCATCATCGTTTTATCGCGGCGTTTAAAAAATGAAAACAAAAGGAGGTTAGATTCCATACCTTTTCGGGTTAGATAATCCCCCTCAAGTTGAGAATATGTCGTCGTGATATTGTAACTTTTAGAACCCTCAAAGAACTTATTAACCATTTCACTGGCGGATTTTTGTTCGTCAATAGCTTTTTTAACTTCAGCGAGGGTCGGGCCTGTCAACGATGTGGTTTCAGACAAAGGTGTTCTCCCTAAAAATGTATCAACGATGGTATTAAGTGTTGTTTGTTTCACCATAAACATATTAATATCTTTGAGAGTCATCGTAGATGTAGCTGGGACACCAAAGAAACTATTAGCGATGTAGGCATTGTGAGTATGCTTGCCGATAAACTCGCTAATTTCAGCGAGAGTCATGCCTGCCACAAGCGGGTTTCCAAAAAACTTAACAATGACGTCGTTAGTGGGTTTTTGTACCTTTTCAAGATTTTCTATTATTTTAGAAATATCATTGTAAATATCGAGATAATTTGCCTTGATTTCATTTTCATTCATCACCCTTCCCGCGTCCTTGTTAAAAAAGAATAGTGATAGATAGTTTTTAATTTCAGCGAGAGTCATGCCAACCACAAGCGGGGTTCCAAAGAATTTATGTACGACATTTTTGCGAAAACTATTATAACCTCGTATATGATCATCCAGCTCACGGCCGTGGACGGCAATCATGTTGTCATGGGTGGCAATCGCGTCGGTGATCGTAGACACAAGTGCGCCTGGTTTAAGTTGTCCACCGTTGGAATACAGCGCAATAGAGTTTTCAGCGGCATCGCTCTGCCGTATCAAAATGTCATTCACGGATATATTACTGCTTTTCAATTTACCCTGGCGATCTTGAAATACAACTAATTCGTTCGGGTCAACATTTATTAAATTTAACGTCTCAGCGATTTCATCTTCAATTATTTTTTTTACATCCTCGATAGAACCCGCAGATGTTTCCTCGGTGGGTTCCGACATTGACAGAGATTGTCCCCAAATATTAATCATTATTATAAAGACTCTAGTATTTTTAATTTATTGATTCTCTAAAATTACCTTGTAATTTCCCACTCGTGTATTTATTTACAACCAGATGAAGTGGTTTCTGTGACGATGAAATCTCCGCGAGGACATTTAATACTTCACGGCCGCATATCGGTGGATCATTTAATTGTTGTGTTGGCAGCGTGGAATAAAAAATCGGAAACTCTTTGAGTTTCATCGAAGAATTTATATACCGCATAAACTCGTTCGGTGGAGCTAACCCATATGAATCGAAATAGACAATCCCACGTGGATCGATCGCGTATGCAACCCAGTGAGTTCCCGATCCGTTACTGTTATCAAGATTGATGATACCGGTTTCAACGCGTTTAGGTTTTCTCGGTAATTGATCTCTCATAAAAACCCCTCTGAAGTTTTTTATCGCTAGTTTTTTAGCAGCATCAATTAAATCAAAATTGGACATAGGGAGAATTGGGCTTTCAACTAATAAACCATTCCTGGTATTCTTCTTAGACCCTTTCCGCTGTACCACGAATACGGGGTTCCTGGTAGGTACAACCCCTTTCCCTTTTTTTTATATCCTCGTCCCTTCTTCGGTTCATATGATTGAGCAATGCCTTCTACTGCTTTTGTTCCCAAGGCTCCAGCTGCCCCCAATGCGACCGCTTTTGCAACTGCTGGTGAGGCCGCTGCAATTAATCCTGGAATCGCAGCAAACAATGGAAATATACCACCTGATTTTATCATGTTCGCGACTGCAGCTTTCGAAAATTCTATTTGAACTCCTCGCCGTTTCTTCATTGCATCATTGAAATGTTTTATTTGACGATCCGTCAGTGATATTTTATGTGTACCGCCGGACATCTGCGCTGGTTTTAACGTTATTGTTGTTCCACATTCTTTAGCGGATTTTGATCGCAATTTCTTGACCTGACCATCAGTCAGCTTGACACTAACAACACTATATGTCATTTTATTGTAAAACATATTTATGCTTTCAATTGATCTATTTGGAAACTCTTCAAGTTTCATTTACATATTTTTGGAAAAATCCGAAGGATTTTCAATCATAGATTTTCCACTGGTGCATCAACGATTCTCATTCGTCCACCAGCCCCTTCAAGTGCATTGATTTGTCGCTGAGAATGACAGCAACCGCTCTATAATTAACACCACCAGGGGCTATACGAGCTCGAAAATGTATGTCAACAACGGATTGCCTTGTTAAATCAAGATGTTCCAGCGAAAAGTAATAAATCGGATAGCGGCTTTTAAAATCAAGTTGCGATATTTGTAAACCAGTATCAACATTTTGATCACGACCCATATATGACAGCATTCTATGATACACACGTGCTATATGGTTAGTGTCGTAATCAAGCTGTATATCCTCAGATGGTTCCTGTTGTCCGTTTATTCTCAGTGAAACCTCCTTGACTCCTAATCGATCAAATATCATATGACTGCGTTCTTGGGAGCCTAATCGATCCCGATTCTGCAGCGCTATAAATATATGACGTGGAGCTGAAACGCCTTGTTTTGATGCCAGGTGCCATGTAAATGTATCAGCAACATTATCCTCTTTGGCATCAGTCGTTGTTGTTAGCCAACTTATCAATGATTTGCCACCTGTGTCCATAAATAAAAGAAGCCGCTCTTCCGTGGTAATTGATGGGGTCATTACTGGCATCCACAATACTATTTTACTCAAAACAACTTTACCTTCATTGGCACCAGTACGCCAAATTGCATCATTGTCATTGCCTTTTCGTACTAACGCGATTGTGTGTTTAGCTCCATAGATGACTTTTCTGACATTTCTGCAGAATCCAAATATGTGATGGAGTGGAATCGCACATGAAAAATATCGCTGCTGTCCTTGCAACGTTGCTACTCGTGTTGCAAATCCTAAATTGAAATTACCATTAACGCCTCCGAGAATATCAAACGCAGCTCCTGGTCTAGCTCGACGTTCTGGATTAGTTGCTTCTCGTTGATTATCAACTGAAGTGTCTTGCGGTGTTAACACTTTAATGTATTGAAGGTGGTCAGCGTTATCAGGTATCCTTTGCAAACATCATAGACGGACCAGCCGATCTTGTATAATCATCGGAGTATCTTGCTAGTCCGATTATTGTTGTTGCAACATCAACCTCGCGGTCTATTGATTCAATTTCTTTTCCATCAATGAGATATCTTGCACTTTCAAATAACGCCATTATGCCATTATTAACAAAACCAACTCGGATATTTGGGTCATCTGCATATGGGGTATCAGCTGCAACATTTGTTACGAGTTTTCCCTCGATTTCAATAAATGCTTCACATGGCAAAAAGTATTTACTGGTATCTTGAACTTGTAGTTCAATTCGCGATCGTAGGTCGGGTTGTATTGCATGATAGGAATAGTATTGATAATCGCGGACGGAATTGTCCTTGGGTACAGGGGCTTCTATATCGAAGGCCGGATCAGCTGTTCGTTTAAACATTTTATTAAAATACTAGTGTTTTCAATTGTGAAACTCTTTATAATCATCGTCGTTGAAAATTCTTCGAATTTCTTTTTTGTTTCAAACCACTTCCTGCTATCGCGTTCATGATAGCGCTATCTGTTACCGGTGAAGCCGGAGTCACCGAAGCAGCCAACGACGCTAGTTTTTCTTCCACTGCGCTATTTATTGCTTTGCTGATTTTTGCAGGCATCACTGTAGTTGATGGCAGCACTGGTTGTTTCACCACCGACTTAGTCATTCCTGGTTTCTTTCGCACCAATGATGCTATTTTATCTTTCGCGGCAGAAAATGCCTTTCCGGCAAGATTTCCAACGAAATCTCCGATTTTGCTGGTTCCCTTATCACGAATAATATCAATGGCTTTCATTGATAATTGTTTAGCTAACGGCGCCACTTTTGGAGCCATTCTTGTAAATAACCCCGCAATGATATTGCCGAAACCATCTCCGTAATATGCTCTATAAACAGGCAATCGTGAGTTCACCACGTAGACGCTTACGGGTTTATCATGGTTGTAGTGTATAATCATCTTGTTATAAAACTAGTAGTTTTTCAATTAGTGATCAATCGCTTACATCCATAGGATTTTCATCATAACGTAGGGCGTCTCTGTGATTTTCAACTAATTCAGCAATGAGTTCTCGATATACATTAATGTCCATGATACCGCCGGCAAATAATCGTCTACAGATATCAGCTGCTTCATTCATTATTTCAATGGAGTTGTTTCCGGCTCGCTTCCCCCCGATGAGAACTTCCAGCCGTGATATATCACTGAGAATGTTACCAGGGCATGTCACGGTAGAGTCAAAGACTCCAGCGTTGAAATCATTTGGATTTTTAATCGAATATCCTTTTCCGCTTGTTTCCTCAGTTGTACCAGTTGCGCCCTGACTATCATCAAGTAATTGCTTTTGTCGGCCTCGACTTTGTTTTTCTCGTTCTTGTTGTTTTTGTATACCATAACTATCAACTCCTACTTTAAAAGATCTATACTCAACTGTATCCTTTTTCAAATTACCAGTAATCCCCTTATTCGTTTTATACAACCAATTAACCCATTCATCTCGGCTTATTCTACTGTTTTTATACTCGTCTTTTAAAAAGTCCTTTCTAGAATGAAAGCTTTGGGCGGCAAAATCACCAAAAATCTTATAATCTTCGATTTTTATTAATTGAGGTCGTTTGATTTGTGTTATAACTTCTTCGGTGAGTTTGTCTATAAAGGGAACACCTCTTGGGGTGACGACATCAACAGGTTGTGGATCAGGCGCAGAATCATCAATATCAGCTAATCGTTCATACTCGTGTTGGGTTTTTATATCACTGGATAGCTGTTGTATCCCTGCGCGTGTTTGTTCGGTCTCTGCTGCTATCTTTTCAAGCGTATCAAGCAGCGGCGCCTTCTTTGCTCGTTCTCGCTCAGGAATATCTCCGTATATCGCTGCTTCAGTTAACTTTTTCACATCTTTGGTCGCACTTGTTATCGGAGTAAACAGTTGTTCACTTGACACAGAAAAGTCAGTCTGCGCTTGTTGTCGTTGTTGAAGTTTCTCACGAAGTCTGTCTCGAACCGGTATAAACTTTTTTATTGCTGCTAGCCGCTCTCGGGCTAATCTAGTTGTAAGCGATTCACCTACCATATATTATTTGTGAACTAATTTTTCAAATGTGAAACTATCACAATTAAAAGATGAGTTATTAAATAATGTACCATCAAGCTAACGTATCCATCTTCGACAGGGTTAAACTGTACGACGCTATCCGCGAGTGTTTCAGAAATAACATCGCTGGGGGTTTCAGAATTGTAATATCTGAGAACGGCGATGAACGATTTGTGTTAACGACGCGGCAACAAGAACAACTACGTGAAAATGGAGGCGTCGCGGTGATTACTTGCTACTACAACCAGATCATCCATTATGCACATAACTGCATGGGCAAGTCCAGACTGCTGAGTATCCTTTCAGGAGAAAATCCCATGTGAGTGTTACAAAAAACGCTAAAAAAAATAATTATTTTTTAACAAAATTTACCGAAAGCCTAACGCTCACGTGGTTAAGATACTGGTTTTTCCTCGTTTACTATTTTTCTAAGATCACGAACCTTAGAACTAATTTCAGCTCGTTTTTGATACTCTTGGCCGAGCTTTTGACGTATTGCTTCAACGGTGCTAAATAGCGTTATAAATACGTTAATGTCGTTACCGTACAAGCAGGCATTGATGGACTTTTGAATTCCTTTCACGAGCCTGTACATCTTAGGTAAAACATAACGACCCTTACTAGACTGATACTCAATGTCTTCATATTCCGAGGCAATCCTGTCGCAGTCGAGATCTTCAGATAATACTACCCTCTATTTTTTAAATCTGAGATTTCAGCAATTATAGAATTTACATCTTTGATATCCATATTTTTATAGTATACTGTATCTCTAATTATTAAAAAAAAAAAAAAACACTCATTTGGCAATCTCGCAGGCGCCCTATGACGTCAGAGAGACCCAGAGGTTACATATACGACAACACATCTTTGGAACTCCTTGGTTGCCTTAACATCCAAGTAAGCCCAAGGGGACCCGAAACATACATCTCCGGCGGGAGGCCTAAGGTGGCAAACGCCATCTTAGACCGCCCAGAAGATATGCTTGGGGTGACGTCACAATGCCATATATATCTCCACTCGAGTGTTGTGGCAAATTTTAGGCATACATATATGATGTGGGGACGGCACAAGACAGCACAAACATGAAACGACGGGGCGGATTTTCTACGGCCAACCAACCAATCAAAAGCAACCCAATTAAATTAACCCGGTTGCATGATTGTGAACAAAAGACAACCACACGCCTGGGTTAATGGCGTTGGTTAGTTTTGATCGGTCGCATTGGCTTTTGAAAGCCCCAAGCTTTCTACCTTTGATATACTATATAAGGCAACTATTACAGCAGCGTTGATTCATGGGTATGTTATTTTATTTCCTTATTACTTATTAATGCTGTTTCACAACATTTAAATGAGACAAGTATTTTAAATGAAACATTAAACAAAATAATACAGTTTTTAAATAACAAACGTATATTTTCCCTGTTCTAATTCTCTAGACAAAAATGCATTATCGATTAGATCACAAAGAGCTGTATACAAGGAATTTTAACCACGCCCACCTACTTCAATGAATGGGAAAACACTCGCGTTCCGGCTGAGCGAACATAGGTAATACTGGATTATAAAGAACGTCTCCATTACAGTCACGTGGGTGCGCACTCTACAGGTAATAGCAGACGACAAATTCCTTTGACGTCATAATACAAGGGAACTTAGTAGGTAGAGTGTTTTGAGTGGTTGGATTTATCCATAAAGGATTTATCTCCCTTGAATAGTTTCAGGTGTATACGAATTTTATTTTATGACCATTTTTTTTCGACAGAGCAGTTTTAATTATATTTTCTGCAACAAATCGTATTGAAGTCCCACAAATGTCAAAGTATCTACTGGCTTCATTTATCGACTGAAAGCTTCTCTCTTCATTATTTTTTAAATCAAACGATTTCACAACCTTGGGATGTTTTGCGTATTTGCCGGTTCCACCTAATTTTGCATTCTGACTTTGTGAGACGGCTTGAAGATTCACAAGACAATTATCAGTCTTCACGCCATTTATGTGATCAATAACAAGGCCGTCTTCGATTAATCCGTTATGACATTCAAAAATAATTCTGTGACAGAGATATGTTTTATTTCTAGCACTAAACAACAAATACCCCATATAATTCAGATATCCAACCGGTTTTTTTAGTCTGCGGTGTCTGACAACACCATCACTGGAGGCTTCGTAATTAACAAGTACTGGATGGGGTCTGAAATCTTGGCTCATTTGTATAATAATACTACTTGTCTAATTTATTATTTGCTTTAATTATAAGTCTATCAATGTAGTCTTGAGGGGTTTTTATGATTTTGTCCTTGATTTTATCTAGGACGTTAGGGTCAATGATTCGTTTGTCATAGTAGCGTTTTAGTTCCCTGTATCGTTTACCCCCACAAGCAAGACACAACTGCGATTTTCCTCTAACGCCCACCCCACATTGGAGGCACGGAAGGGGGCCAAAACTTCCTCGCCGAACGCTTTGTAAATGATACCCACAGAATTCGCTTCTGCATGATTTGTTACACGGGGTTGTTGATCCAATCATTAGCCACTTGCAGTGATTCATTATACTATATTTTTCTATTTAAATACTTGTTTTAATTAAAACATGGAGGAATTCAAGAGATTATCCAAAATTAAGCCTTGGAGAAATACTAAATTCATTGATTATAACATGGAAGAGTTCAAGAGATTATCGAAAATTAAGCCTTGGAGAAATACTAAATTCATTGATTATAACATGGAAGAGTTCAAGAGATTATCGAAAATTAAGCCTTGGAGAAATACTAAATTCAATCTCGATGAGGAGTTCAACAGATTATCGAAAATTAAGCCTTGGAGAAATACTAAATTCAATCTCGACAGAGTCTCTGATACACCAAAACATCTAATCGGTGATAGAACTATACTGAGTAAAATCAGGGAGTGTTTTAATGAATTCTACCGAGACGGTGCAGCATACTGTTGGTCGACATTTCGAATTATTGATGAAGATGTCAATGTACCCAACATCGATGCTACTATGAACGATGAAAGAGCAGCTGAGATAATTTCACACCTTGGCCCGCCAAGGAGCTGGAAATCCAAAGGGGAAATTCGAAGAATTTTATCAAGGAAAATCAAAGATGGAAATCCAAAGGTAAATTGCAAAGCAATTCCCAAACAAGGCAATTCCCAACAGAAGTATTTCTTCAGAATAAAATTCATTATCGAAGTCGAAGGCAAATGGATTATCAGGGATAAATTTGAACCGATCCTCAAGGATAAAAAACTGTCATTGTAAGTAGAGATTCCAAACCAGGAATTCTAACTGGAATTGACACACCATACTACGAGAGATCTTATCCCGTAACAGCAATCGTTTATGGGATATATCCGTTAAATGATAAACCCGATATTGCAAAACTAGCTCCTATGAAATATTCTAGTTCACTGAATTGTGTAGCAACACGGGTAATGGAACACTTCGCAAATGCATCCCGAGGAAATAAACTAACTGACCTGCGACGTAGGAAAATAACCGAATGGGAACTGACAGTGAAACAGCAAGGTGCAAAGATTTCTGATATAGCTAAATTAGAAACATCATTAAGATTCCCAATAACCGTTATGACGATAACCGGAGAAGTTTTATACGAACCGAAATATAACAAAAATGGAGCTCCAATTAAAATTATTGATCATAACAAACACGCGTGGACACCTGCAGTAACAATATTTCCACGAGATAGAACCGTGAGATATATCCCTAAGGAGTTCGTCGGGGATGTTTTTTATAATGAGAAATTATTCGATGCTATTCATGCGTTGTGTAAAGATGATCCTGTGTCAGTGTGGTTACTTAGAAGTGATGAAGATCCCGAAATAGGATTTGATCAATTTGTAAGACCAAATGGTGAATTATATCGCGTTGAAGAATTAGATAACAGAATGAGAAAAATCGCTAGTGATTTTTCACCGGAGAGTTCCCATGAAAAACTATTAACGGATAGTTTTACTATTCCATCAGTGGTAGCTCACTTCGCAAGAGAAAAAACTCATGGCGTCCAACACAAAGTGATTTTCTCGAGGACGTTAAATTGAGTTGCATCGAATTTAGTCATGGAGGACTGTGGAATACAAAATACCATCGTGGCGGTATGATTTCAATTGATATATCCGCGTGTTATCCTGGAAGTTTCCTCGGGTATGGAGAATGTAGTAACTATTTTAAACGATTTGGACACCCCACACATGAAATGACTCGTGTTGCGATTAATGGGCCATTACCTGATTTTGATTTAACCGGATTCGCTCGTGTGATATCATTTGAACTCGCTACAGGGTTACATCCATGTAGTTATGTTTGGCTTGGTAGACATATATCTGAAAAGGCCTGGATGCCAATAGTGTTACTACGATATATGATTGATTGTGGTATGCTAATATCGTTGATTGTTTCCGACGCTATTATATGCTATCGAGCTCAGAAAGAAGTTTGGCTACCACAACCCGATCTAGATCGTATAATTAGCGAACAGCGAAAACAGTTTCCAGATGGAAATTCTTCGAATTTCAATGAAGAACAAATCATGAATTGGTCTAAGAAGTTATTTGAAATTAAAAAAGAACAAGCAAAAGATTTTGGACGAAGAATAATCGGTAAATTTACCCAGGGTGGAAGATACGACAATGCAAAATATTCCTCGCGGTTGATCATAGACATCGCTGAATACGATTTTATTGTAACGGATTTAACGAAACAGGGAAAACTTGTAAATCGTAAAGACGCTTTCCTATCCGATGGAAGACGATTAGGTACAATTGTTACCTATTGTGATGGATATATTAAACAATATACGCATTTGAGAAGTTCTATGCTAGCTTATGCTTCTATCAATTTATTTTCGATGATAAATAGATTTCCTAATACCGCGGTTAGAGTAGCCACTGATTCGATGTATATCCACGAGAAATACAGATCAGATGTAGCAAAATTCACATCCCCGGAGGAAGCGTGGGGATGTTGGAGATTTAAAAAGGAGACGCTACACGAGTATTGTGAATCGGCAGATGTTACCATGGATGAAAAGTACTTAAAGTGTAATGAGATTCAATCCGAATTTTCTAATGCACCACCGGTATCTGATCCAATATGTAGATACAAGACAGTTTATTTAAACGGTTGTGGTGGGTCAGGAAAGACAACTCGTGCAATTGAATTATTCCGCGTTTCAAAATCAAACATGATTGTCCTAACACCTACTCACAGACTCGCCAGAGAGATGAAACAACGAGGGGTAAATGCCTGTACTTATCATAGTTTCTTTCGATGGAAAGGCGATGAATGGACTCCTGATCGAATGGGTGATAAATTCATTCCTGAAATCATAATTTGGGATGAAATATGCACAGTATCGTTGAAAATATTACAAACATTTCTTGAGTGGTTGTTATTGAAAGACACAAAAGTCGTCATGTGCGGTGATCACGGCCAACCACCACCATTTGTCCGTGCATCCCCACATGAATGGCTAAAGGGTTTTGTAGACTATTATGAAGAAATTACCACTGATTATAGATCACTTGATGAACAATTACGCGAGTTCAAAGCTCTAATTAGATTACAGCCGGATAAAATCCAATGTGAAATAGCGCGTGAAATAATTTCAGAAACTCCCATGAATAATTTTTGGGAAGCGTGGAAACCAAACGATTTGATAATTGCAAGTAGAAAAATAGTCAGAGACACACTTCAGATGAAGTTATTTGAATTGCATAAAGAAAAATTTGCAACACTTCCAGTACCGTTGTGTTATAGGCCTTCGGATACCCGAAAACAGAATATAGAAGTTGATATTCCAGGCCCAAAATCCGAAGGATTTCAAAAACAAATTCTCGTATTAAATGATATTGTGCTGGTTGATATCAGCGTCGTCGAAGATGCATTGCGTGCTAATAAATCCCCATGGACGTTAGGTTACGCAGCAACAATACACTCTTCACAGGGATTGACTATATCGGATACAATTGTTTGGATGGTGGATAATCACATCGAATGGTCGAATTTAGTCTATCTTGCAGTATCCAGAGTACGAAGAATAAATCAACTTCGAAGAGTTGTCCTGGATGATAATGACGCTACAATGGATGATGCTAGCATCGTTGATGTTAAAGTTATTGATAAAAAACTCTCCGGTTACAAACAACAAGACAAAAAAAAACAACGAGAATTTGATATTGATGCTGAATTAATAATTACGCTGAAGCAACAACAAAATAATCACTGCGCGAGTTGCAATTGTATAATGCGTTGGCAGTATTCGGATAAAGATCCTCGCAAATTTACCGTAGACAGAAAGAATAGCAGCATTGGTCATATCAGAGATAACGTTATGCTGACTTGTCTTGAGTGCAACAGACGAAGGGGTGCTAGTTAAGACCACGCGGTGGTAATTGAGTATCCTCGGGAATTACCTGTAGTTGTTGTCGAATAAATCCTCGCTGAGGAGCAGTTGAATCCAGCTTATAGGTTGCTGGTCTACCAGTTGATCGTGTTATACTAGATATTTTATGTACGGTGACACTCCAAATAGGATCAGTAGCTCTTTTTTTACCACCCTCAAGCTCTCCTGGTTCGTATAAATACCTTACAGTGACATTACTACCAAGAATTTGTTCTCGGAAATCTTTTTGTGGTTGTACGGGTATATACTTCTTTTTAATAGCGTTGCTAGGTTTCATGTTGATTGTTCTAGTAATCTCATTATTGATTGCGGTAACTACACCTGGTAATCTCTTAACCCATTCACGGGATCTTTTATCCTGAATAAACTCCTTCGCGTATTGATATCCAAATAACCGCTCAGCAAGAGTCCGATTAAATCGTTCAACAATTGCCTGATCGCGATGTAACGTAGTATGCCCCCGTCTGATGGTGACATTGTGATCTTTCATCGCTGATAAAACAGCGCCTTGAAATTCCTTGCCAGGATCAACTTGTAACAGATTTGGCCAGCGTAGTGGGCCTCGTCGATAAATCTTTTCAAATGCAGAAGCAACTTCAGGTGATGATTTTGTTTTTAGCGGTTCTGCTTGTTTGTATCGACTCGCAACGTCAACTACGGTTAGCGCGTATTTGTAACCGTTGTCATGTGGTAAAAACAATAAATCAGCTTGATGAACTTCATTGGGTCCGGTAACATCAAAATGCGAGAAATTGATTTGTTTATGGCGCGGTAGATAAATTTGCCATATAGCCTGTTTGGATAACCAATTAGCCGCAGTAGCCTTTTTCACTTTTGCGGCGCTGGCGAGTTTACTGATTGCTGCTTTACCCTTCCAGTATCCTCTCGGAGAATAATAAATAGATTCCATATTATTAATTACCAGCGCCCATCATCAATTTGCCTTTCATAGCCGATTTTACCAACCATGAAGCCAATTTTGCTTTGAAAGATTTATCAGGAATAGCATTTAACGCATGAATTAATTTCACATCCGCGAGATGCCTGTTTTGCAGATTACTGCTTTTATATGCAACATCATGAGCATGACACGCCTTATCAATAGCGTTTATCGGATACTCGCCAGGTCGGGGTTGATTTTGATCATCAAGTCTGATATCTAATCGTGTTCCGGGGCCACAATAGCTATATCCTGGAAGGTGCTTTTCTACGGGGTACTTTGCCCATGGGGTTCCAGGGAGCTTTGCAAATTTTGCTGCGATATCACCTCCTCGTTTTTTTTAAAAACATCTCCGAATTGTAAAATCTTTGATTTTGTAGAAACAAATCTAAATTTTTTTATACCACATGTTGCACATCTACCAGTTAGTGCTGATCTGTTATTTTTAGTTGTAACCGTCGTCACATCATTTGTGCTAGTACGCGTTTTACACTTCACACAATATAGATCCATAATTTATGTATAGAGATATGAATATAATTGATTTTTCAGCGACTAAAACAAGAGAACCAGTTAAGCATCATGCAGCGCTACCAAACTCTATCCGTGCAATTATAATAGGGCCATCTGGATCCGGCAAGACTCAATTGTTGCTCAATTTAATAATGAGATGGATGAAGTGGGATAAGTTGTATTTAATTGCCCCTAGCGTAGATGATCAACGATGCTATGAAGTGCTAAAAGATTTTAATGAAAACGCTTCAGAAATTAAGGGTGAGAACGCCATTGATTTTATCACAGATATTGACGAGGCGCCATCCGTGGATGACCTTGATGGGAACATTAACAATTTAGTCGTATACGACGATGTGATGTTAGACAATCAAAAAAACCCAGCTAGGATCTTTTCCAGAGGCAGACATAAAAACACTGACGTGATATATGTCACTCAACGCTACACTCAGATTCCAAAAGTGATCAGAGATAACTGTAATATTCTTGCTGTGTTTAACGGCGTTGATACACATACGCTACGAAATATTTGGCAGACATGGTGTTCGGATATGGACTTCAATCAATTTAAAAATTTCTTTAGTCATGCTCAGTCGACTCCGCACGGATTTATAACAATAAATTTACATGATCCTCGGACACGATATCGTATCGGACTCGATCAAATATTTGGTTGAAATCATTTATTATTTTTGTTAACCATCACCTAATCAAGATAGATAGATAGATAGATAGATAGATAGATAGATAGATAGATAGATAGATAGATAGATAGATAGATAGATAGATAGATAGATAGATAGATAGATAGATAGATGGATGGTGTCGGATCCAGCAATAGCTATTAAGGGGTGCGTACGATTCTATTTAAACTAATAGACGAGTCGAGGACCCAGAATCTCTTTCCTTTTCAAGGTTTCGAAGGCATAATTGTAACCATAAAAGGTCAATAACGCTTGGCATAGGAAACGTTCCAGTTTTTCGTACGCGTGTTAATTATTAGATCGTTACATATAGAGCATGAGAATAAATATCCCATAATGTGTGTGTGTGAGTTAACTCTTTTAGATCATACAGTTCACGCGTAGCTTTATTCTCAGCTATAATGATCTTCCTTGAGCGGAGTACTAATCTACTTATTGCACTAACGGTACAAGTTCATGCAAACAACATGACATTAAAAGTTCACTAACTTAAACATTCTGAGTGCTCATGATCATATGTTTGAAACATTTGATTTCAATTCCGCACCAAAGAGTCATATGCTAATTTTAGTAATGAGTGTTCCAAACTCAAGACTGTTTGAGGACAGACATTCCATCAAGAAAACAATGTCTTATTTTTTCTCTTACAACTAGAATAAGGTCTCAAAACATTCTTTTTCCTAAAACATAAAATACATTATTAACTAATCCTGGTCAGTCAAACCAATATATACCCTATTTTATGTTCACCCATTTACAGGCTGGTTCCCATTTTTCCTTATCATTAGTACCGCGTTCCCTATAGATGTGTGGTGGCAACTCAACCTGTCCAACATCCCTCGCACACCTCTTAATATTGTATTTCTCATCACATTAGCTTGCTGTTTCTTTTATTTGAACACAACTGCCTAGGTTGCATGTACATATTTCTTTACGTAAATCGGGATTAATATGAAGTGTGTATCTTGTGTTTTTGTTGGAACCTGTAATAGGAGAACATTAAACTTCTAATCAAAAGTACTCGAGATAAATTAATTACTTGTATGTTTATTTCCCCTGGTACTGAAGTAATAGGTCGAACGTTTTCCGTATATATTTTTCTTGGAATGTTTGTTGTTGTTGTTGTTGTTGTTGCTGCTGCTGCTGCTGCTGATGATGATGATGATGATGATGATTAATATTATTAGTGGCTGTTCTTTCTATTTTTTTTATTACCGTCCAAAATATATTAGTTCAGGATCGCGATCAAAATTTGTCAAGTCTACAATGCTGATCTCTCACTTGTTCCTATCTCTTTGTATTTGTGTTTCAATTTTTACAATTATGCGTGCGGGGCCCCGAGTGGCCGAGTGGTCTAAAGATTCGGTGGATGTACTTATGTGAGAAAGCTAGCCAGTAGCTTCTCTTTAGTTGGTGGTTCTTTCCTAGGTTTTTCTCGGGTTCTTCCTCCACCAGTAATACTGGCCGCCATGTATAGACTATCGTGTGCTGAAAAAATAGCGTTTAACCCTAAAACAATAACAATTATGCGTGTATCTTGATTCAAAATATTGGAATCAAAGCTCGTTAATGCTGAAAATTTAAAGAAGACATTTCCTACTAGCCCTACCATGACTAGTTAAATATAGTAAATAACCTTATCCTGAATCTTATCAGATCAAGATACTATCACAGTTAGGGGCAGATCTATTATAACGGTATACCGTCTTTCATAATACATCAATTGCTGCAGTTCAGGTGGTAAAAGCCACAGCTCAGCACGGGGCCGAATATGACACATTTTGCCTTGAACTTGACCGCAAACCAAGTTGACACGTTCCAATCTGAAATGACTACATTATATTTATTTAAAAATAGAATTAAGATCAGTGTTGAACAAAATAAAATATGTAGTCGATTCATCAAATTAACACAGATTAAATATATAACCCACACTAACTTAGCGACATCTAATATTTTTCACCGTAGCCGGAAACATTAAGCTGTGGACTGGTTTCATTACATATCAGGGGATTCGGTAAACAGTGAATAAGTTTCGAAGAGCACAGGCTATACAACAAAAGTGGGACAGAGTCATATGTGTATCGTAAACGTTTTACCGAGTCTAAAACAGCCACCAAGAAAGTAAATAGTTTCTGGCCTGTATCACGAATATACGCAGATCAAGCCACCATAACGTCACCTCGAAGTTATAAAACGGACAGAAATACGGCTTGAACATTATAGGTAAGATATTTTAGCTTTATTTACTCGCGCATGTGTCTTTTTGTGCATACTTTATTTTAAGATATGTTAGGGACGAAATTCGCTGTCTTTACTTAGATTTAGGTATTAATTGACCCCTTTACATTTAATACGTCTACAGCCTTTTTTTAAATACCGGTTCATGCAGTACCAGTGGAGAAATTACAGTGAAAAAATATTTTTAAGTATACAAATTTGTTACTGTTTGCTCGTTCTTGTTACGTAGTTTAAGATCCTAGAGTCGTAACATAGGTCACCTAGGCTGTTTACTGATTTAATATCAAATATGACGTATACTATATTTCAATCGTAAATTGAAGAGAGATAGATGGTGATAGTACAAAAGGTAGCTATTGATTACATCGATTTCTTTTAATATTTTTCTGAATTTCTGAAGGTCGTTAGTATTTAGATATTTTAAGTTATTCAATTTACAGATCATGGTATTTGCGTAGGCTTTTAATGGGAACGAAATGTCTCACATAACTACATTAGCCTAATCTTAGACTCGAACCATGCATGCATGTATGTATGTATGTATGTATGTATGTATGTATGTATGTATGTATGTACTTTTAGTCATATTATATTAATGTGAACCCTCTCTACAGTATAAACATGGGAACTTTCTAACGATTTCCTCATATCCAGGTGGCTGTCATACGAAGGGTCGTTTACATTTTGACACAGGGAAGCAAAACTATCAAGAAAAAGTGAAGAGGTCTTGTATGTATGTATGTATGTATGTATGTATGTATGTATATATGTATGTATGTATGCATGCATGCATGCATGCATGCATGTATGTATGTATGTATGTATGTATGTATGTATGTATGTATGTATGTATGTATGTATGTATGTATGTATGTATGTATGTATGTATTGAAATCAGAAAAATCGATGGACAGTAATTTTAGTTCTGTATAAGCTAATTTACTTTTCGATAAGATTCGTGTTTGATTTTAAATGTTGGCGTGCATTTTAGCACCATCTCTAGCGTCTTTCTATTGACTTGCATGATTCAGCCTATTGGATATACTCGCGAACTGTGGCTGCAAGCAAAGCGTGTTTTGACGCGATATTATAGGAAACCGTCCGCTTTTATGGGAAGCAGTATAACACCCAGCCGGAAAAAAAGCATATTTGGTCGTATTTCGCGAAAGAGAGAAGGGCCAGGCAGGGGAATGGACGAGTAAAGACTAGGTATTTCGGGACGCTACAGGGCTCGTTCAAGAAGCGCAACAATCTTGGAATCATAACCTTTCGTGCGATAATACACATTTTAATTGAGGGTCTGTCTTATTTCGTCCTGGCGCACTGTTCGAAGGCCTCTGTAGATCTTGAGCGAGTAATAATCTGCGAGTACGAACTGGTCGACGACACAGTCGGCAGTTCAGCGACAAAGTCGGCAAAACGAGAGGGTGACCCAGTCGATGATGCAGTCAGCGACCCAGTTGACGACCAGTGGGTAACCAAAAGGACGGCCCAAGGAATTATTCGGCAACTCAGTCTACGACACAGACGAGGCTTTGAACTTGGTGTGATGTAATGGATGGAACATTTTGAAGAATTCAGAATGTTGGACATCAAGACTGGCCAAGGTCTAATTAGTGCACGAAGCTTTTATGCTACGAAAATGAGAGAATATCATCTGTAAACATAAACCAATCTGCAAACTCAACGGCCATTGTCTGTGTAGAAATTTGTACAATGATGCTGAAATTGTATTTGTACTTTCGTGAATTTGATTGGGATTACAAATGCATGTATCTTATTGGTATATCTGTATGGTAGTATCTTAATGGTCGCTGCTCCTGGTATTTTTAAGGCATTCTCTCTGAAAAATTTTACAGGTAACATTTACTGAAAACTGAACGTTTGAACACGTACATGCCTGAGAAGTTTGAACTTATCAAGGAAGGTGTATTTGTTTGTTTCTAGGATGGTGTTTCAGCTTTAAGACTGCACTGATAATTATTTTATCAGAAGCACACTCAATGAGCGACCTGCTCATACGTCAGGCTAATTCTAGATTTTAAGAAAATGATGCACATAATATTTACACACCTGTAGTATAACGCAGCACTATTCCGTTCATCTTTTTTAGCTGCATCAATAATAAAACAAGGTTTTGTACAACGAATAATAATATACTATGTGGTATGCTGTAAATGTTTGACTTCGTAATCTTGATGACACAATTAAATTTTCCCAGTAAATTAACAGAGTGTTTAATGTTCGTATTTGAAAAAAAATAAAACGGGAAATAAAGTCACGCATACATTTATTCGGTGAAAATATTACAATATATGCTCTACTTTGTCATTCGTATGAAAAGCAGTTTTTACACATATCCCATTCATTTCATATACCATTAGTTCTTGACAGAGCACTCTAATCAAAGACTTCTACAATTTTAGTATATATATATATATATATATATATATATATATATATATATATATATATATATATATATATGTGTGTGTGTGTGTGTGTATGTGTGTGTTTGTGTGTGTATATGTGTGTGTGTTTCGAACTGATTTAGATCAGTCTGTAACTCAATTTGAGAAGTCCATACTATATATAAATTCAGTTATAGACTTTTCTAATTCAGTTAGAAACCTCAATATTGTGTCTCTTTTGTAGATTTCTTTAATTGAAATGCGCATCACTTTAATAGACTTCGAACGGCTTGTGATAGAGACCTTTTGTAGACCTCTCGAAGTAAATCATATAACTCAGAACTATTCTTAAATTCCAGATATGCACTCTACGGACGAAACAGTGACGGGTGTTCTCAACTGGGTTTCCTCCAAGCTTAAACTTTTATTCTGTGCTCACAACAACAAAAGTATTACTGAATATTGTTTTTCAACTGTCCCGTTTTTTCTCTATTTAAGCGATGTAAACCGCGATGCAGAATCCTAATACGACGTCATTGTTCGATTTATTATAGTATATCTTGGTACTGCTGGAAAGATGTCCATCATCGCTTAACTGCTTGACACAGCTCTTTCGTTTTTGTGCTATTGTTCAAGATATTTGTGCTTGTTGTCCATAATCGTCTACATTATTGTGTTTCATCATGCATTGGCTTTCAGTTCATATGTGTTTCTCATCTCCTTGTTGTGGAAACGAGAACAATTATAATTTTTGTCAGCTGTGTTGTTCCACTGTTCATACGTCCTTTGTTTTGAATAAACCGCCATCACGTGATCGCCAGTCAAACCGCTTACGCAATGATGGACACTCATTAATTGCGTTAAATGGCCACACCTTGGCTTTTCATACTACATTGTGGTCAAGACTAAACGAACTGGGACTACATTCATCATTACTTAAATATAAACGGAAGCAAACAAACGAAACGTTGTTTCAATGCTGTGAAAGAACAGGAAAAAGAATTAAATTTATCACCCTTTTGCAATTAACATATAAACAATTCAAAAAATTCGGCTGTTAATTTTGATGACCTGGATCAAATTCATCTGAAATCGTCGACCGTTGTGTCAACTGTCACAGAGATACCACAACGTATTGCATTAGAAAACGCCCAATCAGTAGGATTACCTGGAAGGCGCACAGAAATAGTTAATTTTATCAGCGACCAGAATATCGGCGTCTTCTTACTCACAGAAACATGGCTAAAGATATCAGGCGATGAGCCCCACTCTTATGGAGAAGGAATTGCTGTCATCACAAAGAATTCCATTATAAAATATCTTAGTACAGCACATCCTTCAATTTCTGTCACACATCATTTGAACTAGTTCAAACAACACTCACATTGGAACAAAGGTCAGTCCATATTTTCTGTCTCTACCGCTCTCCTCCTAGTAGAAAAACATTCTGACTGAATCTTTCTTTTTCGAGCAGTTTCCGAACCTTCAGGAGTATGGAAATTCGAATGGTGGCAACCTAATTATTCTTGGAGATTTCAACTTTCACTTTGACTGTCCTAGAAACCCATACACATCAAAACTCCTAGATTCCATTCATGCTTTCAACATTTAACAGTCAGTTAACCAATACACCCATCAATTCGGTCACATTTTAGACTGGTTTCTTCATAAACGAACTTTCATCGGATCACCTCTGCATTATATGCTATCTCAACGTATCAGTCCCTAACCTTCCACCTTTATTTGCTACTAAGAGAAACCTCCGTATGATAAATAGAACCAAACTCATGCATGACATCTAAGAAAACCTAACAACGTACTTACATCCTACAGCAGAACGACTCGATAACTGCCTGCGTTCATTTGCTTGAAAAACATGCCCAAGCCACCAAATGCAGAGTATCGCTAAAAAGAAAGTGTTCTCCATGGTATAGCAGTGATCGGGTCCAGCTTCGCAATGCTAAAAGACAACTCCGTAAAGCAGAGAGGATTTGGCTTTCCACCAGACTCACTATTCATAAACACATCATTGAAGCTGCTAAGAAGAATGTCACAAATATAGTCCATTTAGCCAAATTATCCTACTACAGTACTAAGATCACGGAGAGTTCCAGCTGCAAAGAGCTCTTCGAGATAGCTAACAAACTAATGTCAAGGAACAAATGTACACCACTTCCAACTACCTCCTCTCCAGTAGACCTTCCAGACCTGTTTGCAAATTTCTTCCGTGACAAAGACCATTAGAGGTTAGCGTGATGACACAATTTCCATTGACTCGTCACCATACAGTTATGCTGCAGAATTTCAGCGACAACTATTAGGAGCATTTGAACCTGTCTCTATGGATTTAGTAGGGACAATATTAATGAAGAGTGCACCAACGTAATGTGAACATGATCTAATTCCAACATCACTGATGCTTGAGTGCTTAGGCCCAATATTATCTTCGCTAACTAATGTTATTAATATCTATCTCTCATCGGAGGAATTCCCATCATTTTTTTTTCAAAACTGCGAACGTAAAAACTTTGCTAAAGAAAGCAACACTTGACTATACGATTTAAATAACTGCCGCCCTGTTTCTATTCTCCCGAATATATAAAAAAAAATCTTAGATAAAGTTGTTCAATCCAAACTTGTATCTCATTTGAATTCAAACAGTCCTTTCAGCAATGTACAGTCTGCGTATCGTCCTTACTACAGTACTGAAACTACTCTTCTGAAAGTATTTAATTACATACTCTCTGCTTTGTATCGAGGAAAGATTACAGTCCTCACCCTCCTTGATTTGTCTGCAGCATTTGACACAATATACCATGATATATTACGTCACCGTCTCCAGCATGTATTTGGCATTCAGAATAAAGCCTTAAAGTGGTTTAAGTCCTACTTAGTCAACATCACACAGCTTATATCTGCAAATGGAATACGCTCCAGCCAAGTTGATATTTGATGTGGTGTTCACAGGGGTCTGTTTTTGGATCAATTATTTTCATTATATACACTCAGCCGCTCTCAAAAGTCATATATCATCACCCAGTGTCTCACCAATAGTACAACAATGACACCCAACTATAAAAGTCTAGCCACCCAACTGAATGTGAAATCATGGATGACATGTAACAAGCTTCAGACGAATGGTGATACAACTGAGGCCATTCTGATCACAACACAAAGACTTTCTCATTCACATCATTTACCTCAAACAATAAATATCAGCAACATCAACATTAACTTCACACAATCATTACGAAACCTATGTGTTACTCTTGACAGTACTCTCACATTGCACCAACATGTTATGAACATATGCAAGGCTGCATATCTTGATCCGAGACGCATTAGTTTCATCCGCATATATCTTTCAGTTGATACCATTAAAACACTAGTACTTTCAAGACTGGACTATTGCAACTCAATTCTGTCTGGTTCCTCACAATATCTTCTCCAGAAACTTCACAACCTTAGAAACACAGTTGTTCAGATCATCGTTTAAGCACCTCGATCAGAGCACACTTCAACACTGCTTTGTACCCTACGCTGGCAATCCATTCGATACGGAATCAACCACAAAATTTGTTATTTGTGCTACGTTTCACTGACAGACTCCAGTCCAACATTCCTATCCGTCCTCATCCATGTGTATACACCAGCAAGATCCTTACGCTCCTCTTCCGACAATCGTATACTCATTGTTCAAACTATGAAAACGAAGTCATATGGACAACGTTCTTTTGCATACCAGGGCTCAGCGATGAGGAACGAATTGCCCATTGAAATTAGACACAAAGACACAGTGGTTCTTTTTAAGAGTGCCCTTAAGACTCACCTTTCTCGACTTCAGGAACAACCATTTCTGTATTGTAGTCATATCATTATAGATGTTGTAAAGCGCTTAGAGCTTCTAAAGATTAGGCGCTGTACAAAGTCCTCATTATTATTATCTCCTGAATTCTTTCATCTTGTAATGACAGTTATTTCAGAAATATAAAAATGTCATACCTATTAAAACCAAATGCATCTGGTGATCATATTGTCAACCAATTCAATGACTAAGGCGAGAAATTGCATAATCATCCCTTCTTCTGTCGTGTTGTTTTCACCCAGATTCGTTCTCATATTCTTTGGATACTCTGTCGTGAAAGCCTTTTCAAATTTTTCTGAATTGTATGACATGATTTTCCATATGTTTATATATAATTTTACCACTTAAATCGTTCATAGCTAAACGAATTCGGACCTTTTGTCAACTCTGTACTGTTACAAATGTATGATTTCCAACGATAGTCAATATTTACATTAGCACACCTAGGTCAAATGAAGTCTTAATCCATACAGCGACCATGTGAAATATATTCGTTTAACGACGTCAAACTTTCTTGTCACTTTTGACCTGGCAGTATATTACTGAAGAAAATTGTGATTAAGATAACGAAATGAAAACCTTGTTTTAAATTACCTGGCCAAAACATTTGTGTGACACGAGACATCTTTTTATCATAAAGGATATATTCGACATGCGACCCCAAGCCTTGGGGTTGAACCGAAGCAGTCCCAGTTCTATATAAAATCATTCGTACTTAGCGTTTTGCCGAATATATAAACATCTATTTCAGAAAACACAGGCATATTTCAAACCAGATAGAATTCATATACAATTTAGATAATATTTGCCTAAATATTTATGAATAAAATATAGAAATAAAAATCTTGAAATTTTCTTTCAAGAATATTTCTTTATTTTTTATGAACTTTTAAGGACTTCCCCAAATTTGAGGACTTCCTGCACTGTATTTGTCCACCGTCTAAAATGTTTCCGTGTGTTCTATTTGATAAAACAGTATTTCTGTATCCTAAACATTATTTCTATCGCAGACCAACATATTGACACTGCCTATGCATTTTAAAACAAAAAGATCATCTGAAATCACAATCTTAGGAAATTATTAGGGATTTCAATTATTTATTCTAATGTTGGGGTGGGGGTACAGTATGCATGTTATTATTTCGGCATTCCAGGATGCCATACGTCACATTAAATTCAATATATTAACCTGGTTGATTTCGTCCCATTTCAGGCTGAAGATGCAATGTCTTTTTACAGTATTCTTCTCGATATTTATTTCTCTTGATGCTGCTATTTTTGGTTTGTAGCGATACATACTACGCAAAGGAGCACTAGCAAATAAATCAAACGACAGAGAAGTTATTATTTCTTTCTAAGAACGTTAGATATTGAAGCCTGTAAACACTATTTAGAGACCTCTTAAAATAATTGAGAGAGGTCTCTAACCGAATTTAAAAAGTATAAAATTAAATTAATGATGTATGCAATCAATTTATGGATTTGGTAAAATAATTCCAAAATTAGAGAGGTTTCTAATTATATTGAAAAGATAAGCAATTAAATTAGAGATGTCTATGGTATAAATTATAGACATTAAAAAAAATTGTTTTTTCAGCTTGAATTAGAGATTATTTTAAAATATAAAGAGAGAGACATCTAATAAAATTATAGAGGTCGCTATTTGATTTAGAAACCTCCCTAAAGAGTTAGAGTGGTCTGTATTGAACTAAATATTAGTACAAACTGCCGCCTAGATACATAAATGCTTACCTATATTTCGTCCTTTTTGTTGTGCGTAACCTATTTCTTGACACATTGAGAATTATCTCTACAACTGATATAAGCTAACCATATCCTTCTTTTCAGATTTTGATGGGATCAGTATTTGAAAGACCTGAGTGGACGAACACTCCCAATGCAGAAAACAATGTGCCTGCTTTGAAAAACCCTCCTATGGCACAGGTATGCATAAGTGAAAATTGAAAATATAATTCGGATTGACCCTAGCGTCATTATTGACGGCGCTGACGGAAGACACTAATATCTCACAGCAAGATCAGTTCGCATGTACTATATAATCCGTTTCAGAGACTATGAACGATAACGACAATGCACCGATAGCCGCCTTCTGATACATGGAGCGAACATGCACATTACTTCAGACGGCATCGCGACATATCGACATCAAGCAGATGTTACCTTCCAAAGAAGATCTTCTAACAGTGAGAGTCAATATATGAAAAAAGTCCACAACACTAGGTTAAAAATATCATAATGTTTTTGAGTGCGCACTGCATCTTTAATCCCCTTCTTAGTTATATATATATATATATATATATATATATATATATATATATATATATATATATATATATATATATGTGTGTGTGTGTGTGTGTGTGTGTGTGTGTGTAGAAAGAGTGGGATATATTTATTTTTTCAATTTTGGGTACTTGTTGAAGGGAATTATAATTATCTAATTTCTAAATATAGTTTGTCTCCTAATATATATATTCAATTATTCATATTAGTTTGGTTGTCTCCAAAATATAAGTTAATATTCATCGACTCCAAGTGGGCGAGATGGGGCCCAGAGTTAGTTTGGATCATAATTGGAACTTATATGAAGACATTATAGGTCAATTACATAAAATGTGGTGATAGGTAGGTGTAATACACAGTTAAGAAAATACAATGATGTATAGTTTATCCTTTATCAGACAACTTCAAGGATACACACACAAAACAGCAACATTGAAATTACATATAAGTGTAATGGTATTATGTCATCCCGCTAATCAATCAAAGTATTTTAATGTCTTTGAAACATTGACCAGTTGATTGCTTTTTATAGAATTATTCCTTTCTTTAAATTACCCGGTATTGAGGTAACAAGATTTCATGTCGCAGTTAATTCTACTTTATTTACTCCCTGTCTGGTATTAAGTACATGTATAACATTTGTACGAAAGCTAACTGAATGATTCCAGCTGCAATATACAGCATCTCGAAATAGAATCCTCTCCGGGAAGAGATGATGCCTTATTAGACAATCCAAAACACAAATAGTAACGAACTCTCATTAGTTTAAATGATTTTCTATAGTGTAATACTATTTCTGCGTGCACACATTGCATAATGTTTAGACGCAGATTATCGTTACCTTTTTATCATGCATTAAGGAAAATACCTGAGTAAAAGGATGCAAATAAATACAATGCAGTAATCTATTTTGATAACATAATCTTCAATAGTCGATACTGCACACATTTCAGAAAGCTGTAGAAATGTCTAAATTCTCTCGAATTTCCGACTGTTTTGGACGTTTGAAAACCAGTCCAGAAGTTTCATCAGCAAGGAACAGAAAAGGTATAATTTGCTTGCTTATTAGACCGTAATATTAATGCAAACTATTTTCATTTAATCCATTCATCTATCTGTCACTGTTAGGTTTGGTTGTTCCTTTTATTAGTTGCCCGTAACAAAACTACTTTAAGAAAAAATAAAAGGCTAAACATACCATTGTCCATAATCATCAGTCTGTCATTTATTACTTACACAGCTTGATTGCAAACCAATGCCGCATAGCTATAACTGCAGAACAATTTTGCGTTCAAGTTTTAATTGTGACAAAAGCCTGAATATTGTCAACTACAGAATATACAACATTATGCTACAATAAACCGTTATCAAATCATACTGCTTTATTCGTATCCCAAATGCATGTCATTATCTGATAGTTTTGATGGTAGCTTTTCTTAGGTATCGATCCAGAATGTACAATAACCCTTGACAGAAAGCCAATACATGCAGCATCTGATTGCTAAATTAGACGTTACGTTTACTAGCGAGCAATATAAGCAACAACATGAATCGCAATGATGACACATTGTTTGTAAAATTGTTCTCACGCGACCATTACTATGCGGTGTGAAGTAAGGTTAATTTGAATGTTCTTTCAATATCTAGAATTCTGCAAACGTCCAAAAGCCTATTCTCAAATAGTGCCTAAAACATATTTCCCTGTGTATGGTTAGTTACAAGCTTTCATCACATTTAGGATTAAACATGATTTATCTTGATTGGAAAATAGTGTTGTTAAACAGCGATAAGATTAGGAAGGATTTTCAATTTTGAACCATTTATCCCCAGAAATGTTGTTGAGAGTGACCTGTATGAATCAATAAGTATTCACGTGACATTGAGTACTACGTCTTCTTTATATCACAGTTGATCTTTGATCATTCCACCAATTACCTTTTTAAAATAATTATACAATGCAATGTAATACCATACTATACAACACAGTACAATACAATGCCATACACGTGTACAGTACAATCTATTATAATATCATAACACATTATACAGAAAAGTACAATACAATATACTAATATACAATACAGTGATGTACATTTATTTATTATGCAGGGTCGAATCTTGCAATTGGATCACCCTAGGATGGCTACACTAGTGTGTGTCTTAGGGCATGACACTTTATCCCAAACTTCAAAGCACCAAGAAACCTACATGAGTTGCTCTGCCGTAAAACAACAACTCCAAAACTTGCTAAAGAGATCACTATTGAATGATATGCAAGAGACAGGATACACTTTCTTAAAACATGCAACCCTTAATGGTCCATATGATATATTGCTTTAATTAGAGATCAGCAGCAAATCAACCTAATCAATGTACCATCTGCAAAAATGTAGAGGAGATTGTCTGATCAGACTTGTGCAAGTCATCAAGCTGTTATGGTATTGTCTTATGATAGAGTGCTTGAATGATTAAGGACTTTACAGACTTTCTTCCTATCCATATAACTGATGATCGTTCACACTCGACAAACTTAATAACTTATAATCTTCTACATCTCATGTAACATGACATATGTATTAATTGTGTTTTCTTTCTTTTGCTTCGTCTTAGACCTTAAAGTACAAGTCACCCAGTTTGATTCAGGTCACATTTTCAAACTGGATATGTTAACCAATCATATTCAGAAAGATTATCTCAATGAAAACCCTACATACACTTTGTTATTAATGTTGTCCCCTGCTGAAACCAATGCTAGACATCTCTACGTCAATGTGTTATCAGTTTGACAACAACATATGTTGCCTGCTTGAATCAAAGGCTTAGACGTTGGTCATATTATTAGAAACTGTCTCTAGCTAGAAATTAAACTTTCCTGTTCATATCACATTTAATCAGACTGATATTCATTGAACCTAAACGTATTAATTAACATCTTGCAATAATTCTTAAACGATAAGGCTTGGATGTTCAAGGTTTAAAAATAACATCGTTAAAAAACAGGCGATAATGTATCCAAAATGTAAAGATAACAAAAATGTTGCCATAAACAATTGCAAAGTACGATTTAGTTCATTAATGCAATATGGTTGCCACAACTTGAAGGAAGAACTTAAGCAGTAGTGTTCAATATATGTCACATAGAGCTGCATATGATCGTTATTCAAGGATATTACATTTGTACACATGACATCGAGAAGACAGATTATTAAAAACCATAGTAATTAAATGATTGCATGCTAATCCGATGTTATAACGAACGAAGGACTCTCCTACATACAACTCCTTGGCTTAATAAACTCCACTATGAGTTCTTGTGTTTTGCATATCAATTGCTTGCGTACATGACCACGGGATCGTATGCGAACGTATGAAACTGTAATGCAGAACCTCTCTTATTTGTCCGTGAAATCAAAGCATTTTGTTCGACGTTGCTTGGAGACACATTGACAAAGATACTTCCATGCAGTGTTGTGTAAATATAGCTTAAAAAGCAGAGCTAAGTTAAGATCAAGTGTATTCAAACTATATTCAACCTTTTCTCTCTTTAAATTTATATATATATATATATATATATATATATATATATATATATATATATATATATATATATATATATATATATATAATGGCACCAATATAATCCAACAGTTTAGAGAGGTATGCTTTGTTCCATGATATATAAGAGTGTGATCGAATCAGTTTGCAATCATAATTTAACAGTATTTACGTTGCATTTCTAAATAATGAATTTAACGGTGTTTATTTATGCTTGTGTAGCTAATTGGTTCCAGTTCGCATCAAATCTCTTCGACTTCTTTTTATGGTTTGTTGCAGTGACCATCCAACTGTACTGTGCACAGAAAACAGTCATGACAGATTATGCTATGCAAGAGCTTGCGACAAAACTGGAAAGTCATCCGTTTCATGATGGAATGAGATTATCTGTTGAGATGTGTAAAATAATACCCAGTATCCAAAGCGACATACCCATGATAGCAATTTGCCTGAGTTCCTCTCGTCTCAGTGTAGACTTAAGAAATGCAATTTCTGGAGTTCAAAGTAAGTGTAACAAGATAACCGGGAGGGATATTTCGGATTGACAACAGAACACGTTTGATGATACAGATAATAAATATGATTTAATGTGGCGTTGTATATAAGCACAAAAATGAAATGTGTGCGTATTGTAATCCAAATATTGGATTTATTTAAACATAAAACGCACAGACTCAAAGATGCAAACACATTATACAAGGATACAAATAAATTATGCAATGTTACAAATAAATTATACAGCGATACAAAACTCCCTTAGAAATATACACAAATGATTCTGAAAGATGAATATAGTTTACTCACATAGTAAACAATGCTGGGTTGTTTTTTTACTCGTATAGTAAAAATGTAATCGCTCAGACATATCACCTATCTTTCTAGACTCTAAGAAAACACTGGGTCTTACAAACCCATAATTTGCCTAAACACCTTGAAACATTAGACCCTCCCGTCACCCTGGTCCTCTGACGGCTCTATAGCTGGGTCCTTCGTCACTCTTGACCACAAACGCTCCGGGCACACGGACGTTTCTACCTTCAGGCAATTCCGGTCACCCCGAATATTCCTACCCTCGGATCAATAGCTGAAAATATACACGACATCGTGTACTAAACTTGATACAGACATAACGTAATGACGTTATACACGTTAAAATTATAAAGACTGTATTATTATCACAATTTCATAATGACAGGTTCTATAGTAAACCTTCCTTGTTCGATAAAGCTTATAGTAAATAATTCTATTTTTTTAAAATATAGCTTTACATTACCAATCTAAATGCCTTGCAAACACGAGTAGAAAATGCACGCATTATGCGGTGTAAAAACTATACAACAAACATGCAAAGGTAAATATAGTAATACAAAAGTTATCACTCAATACCAAAAATTTACCTACCCCTACAGCTAATGTTGTGCGAATCCTCCCTCTGATCAATAGCCCTACAGCTAGAGAGTCCTTTAACATGCCGCTTGCTGACAAAACCCATTAGTAATGTGAAGACCCTTCACATATAGTGGAGTATGTATACGTTTTCGTTCTCCGTATCGAGAACACCCTGCGCGTGCGGCATAGAGCGAATACTCACGATTTCGAAGTACAACCGCCCATATATATGAATCACCCTCGGGTATCGTTGCACACGATAAACGAAACCCGAGTACATGTATTTGCTGAATAAAAACTACATCATTCCGTGACAATACACCCCCCTTAAAAAAAAGTGGTATCACTTTTAGAACAATCACGGAATGTGAGAAATGAACCATTATAAAATCTTTCAATTTGTAGGCTGAACGAAATGATCTGTCCACTACACCCTACTTAAAATATCAGCCCCTACATTTTCTGAGCCTCGAATCGCCTCGATTCGGAAACTATACGGCTGCAAAGATAACGCCCAACGCATCAATATTGCGTTGGCAACCTTCGCTTTATTCAAATATAAGAGTGGCTGATGGTCCGTTTGCAAAGTAAACTCCCTCCCAAAAAGGTACGTGTGGAATTTTCCTATTTCCCATACTAAGCCTAAGCACTCCTTTTCAATCACGGAGTAATTTTGCTCTCTAGGGAGTAATTTCCTACTTGCATAAGCAATGGGCAATTTCCCCCCCCCCCCCCCTTGCTTCTGTAGCAAAACAGCCCCAAGACCCGTATTGGACGCATCAGTCCTCAGTACAAAAGGTTTATCTAAGTCCGGCAACTTTAAATATGGTGCACTTACCAGTTTATGTTTTAAAGCGTTAAAGGCTTTTTCCTGGCATGCACCCCATGAAACTTTATTTGGTTCCCCTTTTCTAGTCAAATCTGTTAATGGGCTTGCAATAGCTGCAAAGTTGGGACGAATTTCCTATAAAACCCGACTAGACATAGGAATGATCTCACTTGTTTTTTTTTGTCTCTGGTCTAGGTGCATCCCTGATTGCTCCTATTTTATCTGGTTGAGGTTGCAACTGGCCTAGTCCACTAACCAGGTGTCCCAAACATTCTAGACTTGAATACCTTATACTACACTTAGTAGGCCTAACTGAAAGATTTGCAGTGTGAAGTTTACCGACCAAATCCCGTAATACCTTAATATGTTCATCCCATGTATGTGTGTAAACACAAATGTCGTCAACAAAGCTGTCGACGTTTTCCATTCCGTTTAACAGTTTGCGCACAAGACTGACGCACGACACTCCGGCATTTACTAAACCAAATGGCATGACTTTAAATTGGAAAAGTCTTTTTGGAGTTGTGAATGCCGTTAACTTGCGGACATTATCAGAGATTGGTATCTGCCAATATCCTTTGCTTAAATCTAATTTGGAAATCTATTTGTGGCCCGCCAATTTTGAAAGTATATCTTCCATATCAGGCATTAGTTCTGCGTCAAATACGGTGATCTTGTTTAATTGCCGAAAATCGATGCAAAACCGGTTGGTCCCATCTTTCTTTTTGACTAACACCACAGGGGACGAGTATGGGGAATTCGACGGTTCGATCACTTCCTGGTCTAACATTTTCATCACTTCTTCGTTGAGCGTCTCTCGTGCATTAAAGGGTATCCGATATCCTTTAATCCTGATAGGCTTAGATGTATTCAATTTGATCTCGTTTCGAATTAGATTCGTACGGCCTGGTCTGTCCGTAAACACATCTGGGCATGTAGAAAAAAACTTCCATGATCTGTGTACGCTGACCTTCCGATAAATCAGGGCATATATTTATCTGGTGAATACTTTCTTTGCCTACGTCAATAGGGTATTCAAATGGCAATCCTTTACTGGAGACTAATTCCGCTTCATCATTATACCCATCTTCTATCACCGCTACGCATACTACATTCAAGATCCCTTTATCAATTGTTTGTCCAGGTCTCGCTACGTAGAGTTTAAGCATATTGGCGTGAAACGTCTTGGATTTTCCCTCCACATCAGCGATATAATCCATTTCGCCTTTCACCTGTTTGACTTCATATGGTCCCTTCCATTGAACTAGCAGCTTGTTGCTATTCGTTGGAAGAAGCACTAACAATTGATTTCCTACGTCAAACTTTGTACTCCGCGTTTCTCGGTTGTAATACTTGGCGTATCTACGACTTGATTTCACGAGTTCTTCTTGCTCCATCCGACATGTACTTTTTAATCTTTTGCGTAAATCAACCACATATTGGTAAGTGGTCTTAACCTCTAAGTCCACGACCTCGTCCGACCAAAGTTCACGAAGTATACGCATATGACCACGAACTGTCCTACCGTACAATAGTTCAAACGGGGAGAAACCTAAGCTTTCCTGAGGAACCTCACGATATGCGAACATAAGAGCATTCAGATATCTATCCCAATCCTTCGGTCTTTCTGCACACATCCTCCGCAACATTTGCTTCAGTGTCCCATTGAATTTCTCGACCAACCCGTTGCACATAGGATGGTAGGGTGTTGTACGTAATT
This sequence comes from Unio pictorum, assembly GCA_030141615.1. Taxonomy (NCBI): domain Eukaryota; kingdom Metazoa; phylum Mollusca; class Bivalvia; order Unionida; family Unionidae; genus Unio; species Unio pictorum. The sequence continues at coordinate 1,715,220 of JARLTB010000061.1, forward strand.
GTTTAAGGGATAACAACCTACTAATTTCTGCCATGAGATCTGAGGTAAATTGTACTCCAAAATCTGTAAGAACCTCCTCGGGCACTCCGACCCTGCTGAACATGTCTACAAGCGCTTCATTTACACGTTCGGTTTCAATTGATGGCAGAGTTGTGGCTTCGGGATATCTGGTAGCGTAATCTACCAACGTCAAAATGTATTGTTTTTTCCGATCTGTATGTGGAAATATTGGTCCTACAATGTCGATGGCTACTCTTTTGAACGGAGTATCTATCAAAGGCATCTGACCTAACGGTACTCTAGTTACCCTGCCTTTAGGGGCAGTCTTCTGGCAAATGTCGCACGAGCGACATAACTGCGCTATATCGCTGTTGACACCAGGCAAATAAAATTCTCTTAATACCCAATCCGTTGTTTTCTTTACGCCTACATGACCCGCCATACTATACTCGTGCGCGACCTTGATTACATGTGACCTCAATTTCTGGGGAACCACTAGTTGCAGGAACTTCCTGTCTGATGTGGAATATTCCCTGTACATTAAACCCTTTCGAGAAATTAATTTAGAGGAACCCCCGTTCTTACACTTTTTCACGGTACCCATTAATGTTTTCTCTGAGATTGCACGTAAAGACTCTTCACGTTTTTGCTCATTTCGAAATTCTTCGCGGGAGATATCAGTAATGGCTTCTGGTAGTTTCAACTTACGCACTGGTTTTTTTTCCTCCTTGATTTGAGCTCTAGTTTGTACAGCTTGGATGATAGGAAATCTGAAATCTCCTATAGTTGGAAGTCTCGAACCCGGTACATTGCCAATCGTACGTTCATAGATCGGGTTGGCTATGCACAAAGCTTCCACGGTCCCTGTCAAAAAAGGTGTTTCTATCATTATCCTGGCAACTGGAACATGGTCGTTTGTCTGGTCAAGTAACATGCAAGGTGATTTAAACCCAAGCAATTGATCATCGCGGACTAAGCCCCGTTTCACGACTACAGTAGTGCATTCAGCGTCTCGTAGAACTGTTGACTTCTTGTCCGTTGACAGTGCCGTTTGCGATCGGCACCCGTGCCTCTGGAAAAATACATGTACCGATTGATTGGATTGCAATTGGTCTCTAAACGCGTGGCCGGTTTGTGCACTGCTTCCCGCTTAGCTTGTTGGGAAACATTGAGTATTCCGTTCACCGACCTTCTGCCTCTAATGGCTACCGCGACTTTCTGGACTGGTCCCATCCGCTTAGGACAATAATGGGAGATATGACCCACTTCCTTGCAAATGAAACATTTCGCGTCACTATGCTTCCCCTGGTTACTCCCACCAGATTTATCAGGTTCTCTGGGTTTTCTGTCTTTGACCCGATTCCCACCTTGGATATCTAGCGTGACGACATTCTGCGAACCTCCCCGGGCTTCAGCGAACAAATCTGCCTGTGTGGCCATATCATGTACATTTGTGAAGGACCTTTCCTTCAAAAATAAATATAGCTCCTTGCCACATGTTAACAATTGGTCACGAAGCAAGAAATCAACAAGACCCTCAAATGTCTTCACGACTTTACCACATTCCACCCATCGCTGCAAGTAATTATAAGTCCTACTGACGAACTGGATGAATGTTTCGCCTCTCTAGGGTTTGCTATACTTAAACTTCTTACGGAACCCTTGCTCAGTTAGTTCATATTTCTTTAGAAGTGCCTCTTTCAACACGAGGTAATTGAGCGAATCGGTCGTGGATAAATGCGAATACACGTCTATCGCTTTATTTTTCAGTAACTCGCTAAGGTGAAGCGGCCAATCGTCTTTCTTCCATTTTTGTACCGTAGCATATCTCTCGAACCTATTTAGATAACTATCCATATTATCTTTATCGTCTTCAAATGGGGACAATTTTGGACCCCTCAGTTTAACATCATATTCCCCCTCTTTCTTAGCTTGCAATAACTCAGAATTCCTTTGATACTCCCTCTGCCTATTTCTATCTTCTATCTCCAAAGTTTCTAACCTTACCTGTTTTTCCCGTTCTATCTTCTCCCTCTCTGCTTCCCTTTCCCATTCTATCCTTTCCTTTTCTGCCTGTTTTTATAGTTCTATCTTTTCTTTTTCAAAAGCCATTCTTCTTTATTCTGCTTGTTTTTCTAATTCTATCCTTTCCTTTTCTGCCTGTTTTTCTAATTCTATCTTCCCTTTCTCTAATTCTATCATTTCCCTCTTGGTTTCCCTTTCTAATTCCCTCTCCTTTAATCTTTGGTCCCTCTCCCTAGCCTGTTCCTCTCGAACGAAATTTCTAAGGGACTCGCCCTCATAACCGAACTGTTTCCCCAATTCTACCAGTTCTTTCATAGAAGACATTTCAGACGTATGGCGGTGACCAACCTTAAAGTCCAGGTTTCAACAAAACACGCAATTACCACTAAACCATATTTTACTTCTCTAAAATGCAACACAATTATTAAATAAATACAAAGAAATAAAATAACATTAGGTATCTACCTAACCTCTCTGTGCATTATCAAGCGCGTCTGAAACACACAAAAACCTACAAAACAATTTCAGTGCTCTGTTAAATCAGAAATGATCCCACTTCTGATATCATTTGTAACACGATAACCGGGAGGGATATTTCGGATTGACAACAGAACACGGTTGATGATACAGATAATAAATATGATTTAATGTGGCGTTGTATATAAGCACAAAAATGAAATGTGTGCGTATTGTAATCCAAATATTGGATTTATTTAAACATAAAACGCACAGACTCAAAGATGCAAACAAATTATACAAGGATACAACTAAATTATACAATGTTACAAATAAATTATACAATGATACAAATAAATTATACAACGATACAAAACCCCCAAAGAAATATACACAAATGATTCTGAAAGATGAATATAGTTCACTCACATAGTAAACAATGCTGGGTGGTTGTTTTACTCATATAGTAAAAATGTATTCGCTCAGACATAACACCTATCTTTCTAGACTCGAAGAAAACACTGGGTCTTACAAACCCATAATTTGCCTAAACACCTTGAAACATTAGACCCTCCCGTTACCCTGGTCCTTTGACGACTCTATAGCTGGGTCCTTCGTAACTCTTGACCACAAACGCTCCGGACACACGGACGTTTCTACCTTCAGGCAATTCCGGTCACCCGGATATTCCTACCCTCGGATCAATAGCTGAAAATATACACGACATCGTGTACTAAACTTGATACAGACATAACGTAATGACGTTATACACGTTAAAATTATAAAGACTGTATTATTATCACAATTTCATAATGACAGGTTCTATTGTAAACCTTCCTTGTTCGATAAAGCTTATAGTAAATAATTCTATTTTTTTAAATATAGCTTTACATTACCAATCTAAATGCCTTGCAAACACGAGTAGAAAATGCACGCATTATGCGGTGTAAAAACTATACAACAAACATGCAAAGGTAAATATAGTAATACAAAAGTTATCACTCAATACCAAAAATTTACCTACTTCTACAGCTAAAGTTGTGCGAATCCTTCCTCTGATCAATAGCCCTACAGCTAGAGTCCTTTAACAAGCCGCTTGCTGACAAAACCCATTAGTAATATGAAGACCCTTCACATATAGCGGAGTATTTATACGTTTTCGTTCTCCGTATCGAGAACACCCTGCGCGTGCGGCATAGAGCGAATTGTACTCACGATTTCGAAGTACATCCGCCCAAATATATGAATCACCCTCGGGTATCGTTGCACACGATAAACGAAACCCGAGTACATGTATTTGCTGAATAAAAACTACATCATTCCGTGACATCTAAACGTGTCTTTATGTCTTTATATCTGCGCCTTTTCACTTTGCAAGTTCCCATAATAGTACCATATTTATGACCTCATGGCAGAGTTACATGTACATAGTTAAATGATTCTGTTTAATACACACGCAAATATAGACTTTTAAATTCAGGTCTTTAATGGTTGTCAAATATAGCATCATGTGTACATGTGTTGTATTTCGTAGTTCTAACCCGATGATGATTATATTTTATTTTTATTTACGTGTGGGTGCCTTTTTGGAGTCTTCTTGATTTAAGCCGCTAGGTTTGTATATTCTCAGTCGTTGTTGTTGAAGGATTTAACGCCATTTTTCAGCACAAGATAGGCTATACATGGCGGCCAGTATTATTGGTGGAGGAGGAACCCAGGAAAACCCCGTAAAGAACCACCGACCTACGAGAAGCTACCGGCAAGCTTTCTCATATACCCAAATTAGCCTGAGATTCGAACCCACGCAGACAGAATTGAGATGGCAGTGATTCGTAACGGTGAGCGCTTTAGACCACTCGGCCACTCAGGGCCCCATTCTCAGTCGTAGTAATCCAGTAATAATCTTCTTTTTTCATGGTTTGGGAACGTCTATTGCTGTTCTCGGCAAATATATTTAGTATTGTGTCTCTAAATGTATGTTATGTGGAAGAAAAGTGTTTTGCTACCTGATATTCACACATTTTGTTTGACAGCTTATCTGATTTGTGAATTATGTTTTTTTTCTTTAGTTATTTCTGCAGGAGTTGACCTACTTTCTGTTTATTTGGATTGTATGTCAGATATATAGCAACCAATAAACATCTTCATTTTCCCAATATGTTCCATGTCATTTCGGATTTGTTTTTGGTATTTTTGTTTTCTCCTCTATCGGGTCATTGTCGTAGCTGAGTTTCTTCAAATGTTCAGACAGTGCTTACAAGTTATGCTGCAATGTTTCTTTTAAGAGTAAATGTTGTGTATTATCAGTGCTGGATGTATTTGAAATGCAATGCTTTCAATGACAGCTGGATGTAAGAAGGTACTGGTGTTTATTAGTTGTCGTTATGTAGATGTCTGTTTGAAGTTCGTTAGTTTCAAGTTTTCTTGTTGCATGTAAAAGTTCGTGGCTTGAGTTAAAGACTTCTGCAGTCAATCGCATTAAAGGATGGAATCTATTTGAATTTGATAAAAAGTCATCGATATTTACTTTTCGTGTTCAGAAAAAATATCACGGTATATAGTTCACCAGCTTGGAAGGATGCAGTTTGAATATTAAAATTGCAGATATGTTTGACTTAAAAAAGATTGATTGCATAGATGCTTATTTAGATTGCTAAATATCGATCACAATAGCTTTGTCAATTCTTGATTGCTCTTTGTGTGTTTATTTTTTGTGGAATGACGACGATCATATACATATAGATAAGAAAGAATCTTCGAATCAATGTTCTACTGTGACATAATTAATCTAGTTAAAATAAAAAGCTTTGTTTTTTTGTGATCATTAGACTGATCGTTCTAACACTGTAGTCATTTTGTAATAATATCATTAGACTGATAGTCCCAACAATGTAGTAAATTTTGTAATAATATCATTAGACATATCGTCCATGCACTGTAGTCATTTTGTAATATCATTAGACATATCGTCCATACACTGTAGTCATTTTGTAATATCCTTAGACTGATCGTCCATACACTGTAGTCATTTCGTAATAATATTATTAGACTGATAGTCCCAAAACTGTAGTCATTTTGTAATATCATTAGACTGATCGTCCATACACTGTAGTCATTTCGTAATAATAGTATTAGACTGATAGTCCCAACACTGTAGTTATTTTGTAATAATATCATTAGACTGGTCGTCCTAAGACTGTAACTATTTTGCAATATTATCATTAGACTGATCTTCCCAACTGTAGTCATTTTGTAATAATATCATTAGACTGATAGTCCCAAAACTGTAGCCATTTTGTAATAATATTAGACTGATCGTCCCAACACTGTAATCATGTTGTAATAATATCAATAGACTGATCGTCCCAACAATGTAGTTATTTTGTAATAATATCATTAGACTGATCGTCCATACACTGTAGTCATTTGGTAATAATATCATTCAAATGTAAATGTAACTATTTTGTATCACTGTTTACGGGAATCATTGTTTGGCTTTGTTTACATCATTGTTTTGCAAATGGTAAATTAAGATCGCATTCATTAATCAGTACAAGCACAGCAACAATTGTATGTACACACATGACAAACACATACGTTTAATCAAAATCTGTCATTTTTACTGATTAACGTGAACACCGTGCGTAAATTTAAATGTCACAACTCAGTTTTATGATAACTTCCATTATCTAAATATATAGTAAGGAAAGACAGTCGGAAAAAAATAAATCAACTAAACCTGTTTGGTGTTAACGTGAAGTTGATTTGTTTTTGTTTTTACTTTATTACAGCTGGATCCAATACAGTAGTATTAATATTCCATCACCTGAAACCGCATGCCTTGCCCACTGAATCAAGCGATAAAATACTGACTAAAGATGAAGTCAGTAATGTGGGGAAAATTATTGATGTCGCATTCTTTGAGAACATGGGGATTTATAAATGTGATATGAACATAACAGCATACAATACGTTAATTACATTTATCGAGAAAATTTTCAAAGAGTGATTGCAATGTTATATAGGTCTAGCTGTAGATATTCGATAGGTCTTTCAAAATGTTTTATATTTTGTCTTGTTTTTTTCGTTTGCAGACATTATGCATGCAGATTTATCATAGACATTTTATTACTCCGTTTTGGTTCTTCACCATATGTCCATACCAATACATTTGTGAAGATACATCTAAACGTGTCCATCAATCTGCAATTTTAATAAAATCTCCTGCGCTTTTCCTTGGATCCCGTCAAAGTTAATATAAGTTTGTTTTCACGCTAGAATTCAAAGCAAATATGTGTCATCGTTTTTTCTCTTCATTTCACAAGAAAAATTGTGCTGTATATAGCTTTTAAAACGTTTGAAGGAAATGACTATAAAATCTAGTGACTATGTTCATTACACTTATGGAGATAAATAAAACCTTATTTTAGCCTTTATGAATTTAGCCTTTTTGAATTTGCATAGGTTTATTAAGAGTACTTTATCTCATCCACTGAAATTTGCAAAGTGATTAAACGCTTTAGTAATACAAATGCATATATGATGCTTTATTATTTTTTGCCTCATCATTGATTTATTTTTCTGCATTACAAAAGCAAAGTAACATTTCTACCAAACATAATTGTTTTAAACATGTGTCTTATTTGTCTCTCGTTATGTTGTGTTCTTCTTTCTCCTGTAAGTTTGGAATATAATACATTGTCTTCTCAGTTTAGTTCGGTTTTTTATCCCATGAACTTGATGAAACTCCAAAGCCTCAGTGAGTATACGTTGTTCCGTGGTACATTTTCTCGGAACAAGAGTTAATAGATGTTGGACATCATAAAAAAGAAGCAACAAACTGTACAATTAAATTAAAGAAGCTAACATGATAATGTAAGGAGCATATGGTAAAGGGACAACAAACATAATGAAGTTTTGTGAAATGACTTGCTTGACATTTGCTGTTTGCCTGTTTACAAACATATGCCAGAATTAAGTCATCTACAACAGTGTTTGCTTTATAGTATTCCTTACGTAATCTCTTATATCAAAAATATATGTAGATATACTTTCATTATAAATGGAGAATTATATTTTGAAACACATATACACATACAAAGGTAATACATGGCTGGTCCTGATAAGAAACCTCATATTTCTTCGGCGATGCAGCCGTTTTCCTCATACACTTTGCAAAGGATGTTTCGTATAATGCTTTCATATCTAATATTTGCTCTCAGTCTGGTGACCGATAGCAGTCGTTGATTTCATTGTTTAATCTTCGTTTCATCTGTTAGCATTACACTAATATGTTCCTTTATTTATTTTTCTCTTTTTAAACAGATGTGTATCGTATGGTTGCTTATATTTTAGAAACGTCATAATCTGATAATCTTCTGTTGGAAAAACAATTTGAGAATTCTAATGCTATAAATCTAATAACGAAGTGCTCAATAATAGTCTTTGAGTGTAACATTATTTTGGAATTGTAGTGAATCCACACAAGGAGATTTTGAATTATTTTAATATGATACAGCAGACGAATGTTTGCACATCATATCACTTAAGGCCATTGAGATATTAGCACGTTTAAAACTACAGGCACATCAACACATTCAATACTGGAATGTATTTATATTACCACTGGAATTCAATTGGAACGTCAAAAAATTGAACTTGTACTAGAGCTGTTTGTGGATTTAGTTCACAATACTGTAAATTAGTTTACAAATTTCACTTTGCATTCATGAGAAAAAACTTTTATTCAGTTTTACAAGACATTCTTGAATAGATGCATCCATTGTGTTAAAGGTACCATACCACACACATAGTTAATGTCTTATGATTCCCAAACTGTGCAAAAATGGTCAAAATCTCATAAGTGAAATGGTGGTAAACATTTGGTTCCAGGTTCAATTCTCATAAGGTACATATCCCATATCTCTATCACTTCTTTGACTATAAGAGACATTAATTTGTAGGTGGTGACATTTGTTTCTAAGAAAGAACGTGCCTTTATCACATTATTCCAATTTGCTGCCATCGGTGTGGTTTGTGTTGTCACGGTATGTATGTTTTAGATTGCATAATATTACATACCCCTTTCTATATATTTTTGGGGCTCTTGTAATCTAGTAGTTATAGCGTCCGTCCCGTATGCTAAAGCTCGCTGTTTCAAACCGGGGCCAAGTTACCAAACACTTATTGAACATTGTATTAGCATCTGCCTTGCTAGGCGCTCTTCATTGAACGTTAATTTTAGGAGCGGTCGGTCGGCCTGGTATCATGATAATATGACTGGTTTGGACATCATGATACATGTTTGCGGCATGATGACCCAGTGTTAGACATCACTATAAACTGCATCACTTCAGACATCGTAACGATATGGCTAACAAATTGTTAAAGCTACGTTAAAAATCCTAATCAAACAAACAAAGCCACACTGCAGACGATCGTAGCGATATGACTGAACAATGTTTAAAGTTTTGTTATAAATCCAAATCACACAAAAAGTATTTCCATTTCGTTTGAACGAAATGGGGTGTATTTATCTTCAAGATCTACTGCCTTTAGTCAACGTCATAGCCCATGTCATTTGATTTACTTCCTTGCATACCTCTTCCTTCAAACTGTTTGAGTAGTATTACGATATTCATCAGGTGTCATGCCGGAAAATCCTCTGTTAAGTCAGGTTTTAGTCATCATGATGCGGGTTTGTAGGTGCACGATGGGAAAACCTTTATTTAAGTGCTTACGAAATAACCATGACGAGATTCTAAATGTGGGACTTGTAAATTATAGCAGTATTAGGCTGTTTAGCAGAAAAAAAACATTGTAATATCATGTGTCTATCTGACATATAGCAGGAAATGTACTATTAAACATGATTTTAGCATTAAGACGCTATTTTATAAAGTATTTTAGCATTAAGACGCTATATGTGGTATAATAGGGATTTAACATGAGAACGAGAGCCTAGGTTATATTGGAAAATAGTCAGCTACCAAGCTACTCATACTGACAAATGTCGGGTGACCTACTATCCATTTCTCCCACCCATACAATTTAATAACTAAACTACACGCCGCTTTGACTGACCGATACTCCACAGTAATTATAAACACAGGGAAGAGATAGGATTTAAAAGAAGGAGGATGAGATATACACACCCAATATTTACAATCACCGAACCATACAATCTCATAAGAGAGTTTAGATATAAATGGAAGAATGGAATCATAATATCACATACAACCAAGTGTATCAGTGCTCACACATCAACACATATACCTAAATACTCTCAAGCAGTGAATGAATCAAGAGAAAATTGTTTAACCTTATATCGATATTTAACTGAAAGGAGATAAGACGACACACTTAGGGACAGTTAATTAATTTGCATTTTGCAATCCCAATCGACAGTCTTGGATTTAAGATACTCACGAAGAAAGTGTTTAGATACCAAACCATCCAACTGAATTATTATCCAACTGAACAATTTATGGCGACCCAATATTGTTAGTACAGGAACCGGTATCAATTTACTTAATATTTCATTTATCGTCGTACATTTGAAATGATGAGTGAAAATATATTTGGTGAGAGTCTTCTATTCGTTATGGCATGAAACGATGTCACAATATGGTCCGTTAAAAGCACAGTAGTTTGTTTTTGGGTTTCTTTTGGTTTCATCAACTCACATGCACGACATTTATTGTAACTATATTGTCAGATAGATTTCATTCTACAAAAGGGTTTGTTTACAATTGGTTTCAATTCTTGCTTTGTTAGTACACTTATTGAACCCGTTTTACCTAATGTTACACTGGCCCTTCTAGATTTCATCAGCAGAATGAAAATATTAATAATTGTTTGGATAATTAAATTTGACACAGTATTCAGTTAGTCGGAATTTGGCCAGCATGAAACTATGGCAGAGGTTTAGAAATTTTCATTTTAACTTTTCTTTAGCAGATGCAAGAGGTTTTCATTGCCAAGTCAGGTTGATTTGACTCTTTTGCAATTTGATATGGATTTTGTCAGCCATAACTCTTTCGTACACTGACTGACTGCAACGAGATAACCGGATGGGATTTCTGCATTAGCAAGATAATGCTTTCTACGATGATATAAATATACTGTTTAAAAATGAATGACTTGAATGATAAATTAATTATGAATACGTGCATGTACATATAATCCAAATATTAGATTGATTAATATAATAACGCACTAATGCAATAACTAAAAATATAAATAAATTACTATACGATATACAAAGACAAGGATTCACATTGATTTTACAATACAAATATGGATAGTTTACTCAGCTAGTAAACAATATATAAATTTACTCGTATAGTAACATTAATTCACTCAAAAAAGACAGATTTTCAACTTATCTTTACCGCTCCGAAAGATACAATGCGTTTTACGATAATCAACATTAGCCCACGGCTACAAAATTATATGTAAGGATATACACACTTCGTCATCAGCACACTTTATTTCTGCTCCACGGCTGCAACAGTTCAGATTCCAAGCTGCTACGGTTAATTCCTATGGTTAGTTTTACAGTTTGCACCACGTCGATAACTTTGAACGCTTGGGTCACTCCCGTCAATCTAGACACCCTAGACGGCTTAGACACTAAAACAAAACTTTGGACACTCCAGATACTCAGGACGGCTCTACACAACACAGCTCTACTCATTCCGGACAGCACTTCACAACTGCTCCACACGACGGATACTACGGACAGCAGAAAACATATCCAGCACCGTGTAATAAACTGGAAATGTGCATAATAGCGTACTAATTTTATACACGGTACGTTATACAGATTACATGGTCAAGTGTTGGTTTCTTCAGCAGAGGCTTTACGATGGCATTTTTTAAAAATGTTTGGAATTCCCTGGATGAGAGAGAGATATGAATAACATTAGTTAGTAAAGGTAATATTCGGTCTAAGCACTCAAGCAGCAGTGATATTGGAATTGTATCAAGTTCCCATGACTTTGGTGTACTCTTCATCACGATTTTCCGTACTAAATCGATAGATACAGGTTCAAATGCTCCTAATTGTTGTCGTTGAAATTATGTATCATAACTGTATTGTGACGAGTCAATTGAAATTGTGTTGTCAAGCGTATCTCGAATGGTTTGTACTCTATCACAGAAGAAATTTGCAAATAGGTCCAGAAGGGCTACTGAAGATGAGGTAGTTGAAAGTGGTGAACATTTGTTGCTTGACATTAGTTTTAGGTTTGTTAGTCATCTCGTAGAGCTCTTTGCAGCTGGAACTCTCTGTGATTTTAGTACTTTTGTTGGATAATTTGGCTAAATGGACTATTTTTGTGACGTACTTTTAGGTGGCTTCATATTTTTGTGACGTTCTTCTAGGTGGCTTCATAGATTTGTTTATGAATAGTGAGTCTGGTGGAAAGCCAAAGCCTCTTTACGTTACAGCGATTTCTTTTAGCATTGCTAAGCTGTTCCGTAAAACTGCTATACCACGGAGAACAATTTTTGTATTAATACTCTGCATTTGATGGTTGGGGCATGTTTGTCAAGCAATGAACACAGGTAGTTATCGATCTGTTTTGCTGTAGGAGGTACGCAAGTTGTTTGGTTTTCTTGGATGTCATGCATTAGTTTAGTTATATTTATCATACGGAGGTTTCTCTTAGTAGCAAATAAAGGTGGAGGGTTAGGGACTGATACGTCTTGATGGCATATAATGCAGAAGTGATCTGATACAAGTTCGTGGGATACAAGGATGGATTACAGAATATTATCATCAGGTCTATGAAACACTGTACTTCTCCTGTGTTGAAATATAGCTAAAGAATAATGGCTAGATCTTTCAATATATTTAGGTCATTTCCATTTAAACGTTTGGAATCTACCATCAAAATAATTACAGCAGTCAGAAGAAAGTTTTAGGAAATAAATTAATTTCGTTGTTTTAGCAACTTGTGTTATCCCGAGTGACGAGTGACCGTGTGACACAAAAATAACTTAGTTCTTGCTGCATTACCTAAGTCGCAATGTACGTCATCTATCCGTCAATAGGGTATTCCGTCGCACTTGACTTCTTTTGACGTTGGTGGGATCCATCATATATTTGTTTGTGTGGAATTTATAGATATCCGTCGACTTCTGAATTCACAATGATTATTCTGTCTTGGAATTTTTATCTACACTTGATGCGTATCGGTATGGGAGCGTGTAATGATATGGCAATATCATTCAAACTACACTATTTGTTAGGATTCGCTATTTGCACATGAACGTCGTGATTGTGACCCGACGCTGAAAGGTTCATGGAATGCGTCAAAGTTCACGGCTTGACTGGAACTATGGTTACAGTGAACCAGTCATTTTATAGTTGTTGTAAAGATCTTTTGTATCTGTACTGGTTACAGTAATATTTAGATTCACCACTGGCAAATGCTCAAGATATGTTTGTCGGTTCATGCTCTTACACAATCGCCTCTGACGCGCATGACAGAGATGTTTGTGCAATTTTAATTTGTCTCCAGTGAAAACTTTCTCCTAAAGGTTCCATGTCAGAGTAAACTTTTAACCAGGCATCTAATATAGCAAATGATAACATTTCTAAACTCATGGAGGTTGAGCAAACTCTTGGGATTCATCATAATGCGATCAAAATAAAATCTTCACTTACGATCTCCACGTTAATATGACTTTTCCGTTCTCGTCGATGAGTTGAGAGTATCAACCTGCATTTTGTAAGCATTCCGTTTTTCAACAATTAGGACGTTGCACAAGTTCTCCCTACCAACCAGTCAGTATAACATTTGCAAACAAGTGTTATGCATTCTAATGATTAGTAGTACCTTGCTTTAATTTCATCCCTTTCTTCCAGAGTCAAGGATAAAGAAGGATAACCAAAAACGTCCTGCTGCAATTTCAGAAATGTGATGACGTAGTCGAATATATATCAAACAAAAAGAGACGTTTTCACTTTCTTGGTATTGTTCTTTGGAAGGAATGTGCAAGATTTTGTACAACCTCACACGAAACTCATTCGAAATTCAAATATGTAACCCATAACAGATCTCGACAGTGGATCTCTTTAATTAAAACAAAAATCTGAACTTCATACAAAGCTAAGATATTGTACGCTAAAATAAATTTTACAGCAAATGTTTCTACTGCATTATGTTCCAAATCAAAGGCATGATTTTTGCAACATTCAGAAAGAAAAGTCAATCAATTTATGGTACAATTGGTATGTATGTATGTATGTATGTATGTATGTATGTATGTATGTATGTATGTATGTATGTATGTATGTATGTATGTCATTTTTTATTTATTTTTTATATATTTTCCATTACATGTTATAGTAATGTAAATAATGTAAATTTATTCACTAGAGTTAGTGCTTTTTGAGAAAATCGATTGATATGAATTATTTATTCTTTGGTAAACAAGTAATGTTGACTTAGATCCTGATATTCTTTAATCCATGATAACCAGTTGGTATGTTTAATAATTAATTCGTATCTTTGGAAATATTTGATGAGCTCATACAGAATTCTTGGTCAAAGTAAAGTTTCTCAAACTGTTATTCGGATACCATCCCCGGAGTGCCAAATAGTGTGCTTCTACAAGGTACTGTAGATAAGCACAAAACAGACTTTAGCATACGTCATCGTCTTGCATCTTGAATTGTCCAATAGGACTCGAACTTAAATATATTAAAACTTTTAATTACTATGACTTTTCTAATTTAGTTTGTGGATTAATCGTGGATTTATTTTTGGATTTGATTTGTAAAACTGGGTGTTTTTCTCCCACTTTTTTAAACATTTTTTAAAACGTGTTGTTCTTCCTTCTTTCTTTGTTACCGTTTATTAGCGCCTTAAAACTTAAGAAAGAATTGGATAGCCTCTCCTCGATTTCAATGATGGCAAAAATATTTCAGAAAAAAATTGTTTTTTTCTTTAAAATTTGAATTCAACATTATTTCAAAATATTTTTAAAGTGAGATCGACAATCGTTTTTCTAAAATGTCATTAAAAGTGGAATTTTTGGTTTCAAATGCTACCTAAGAACAATTACATTTTTTCATAAAAGATAAATTAATTCAACTTGCCAGAAAATACAATCTTTGCGAAGCGATAGCTTTCTTAAGATAACAAGAAGAAATATATTGGTTCAGTATTTTTGTAGGGAAAAATGTTTTGGATAAAAGTGTTTTGGCTGCGATCGGTAACTCTGTATCTGACTGATCTAAAAGTAAAAGAATTAAAATTAAAATACAAAATAGAATTGGAGTTAAGGAAGTTCTAACTTCAGGAAAGAAAGAAGAAAATAAATACAAATACAGTTACAAGCAAAACAAATCCGAAAGCAGTTAAATAATGAATACAAAGAAATGTAGTTACAGAAGAAAAAACCGTTTGAGGAGAAGAGAGACAGACATATTTGGATGCAAACTGAGACGGACGAGAGGGAATAGAGCTGGCAAGTAAAATGCACACTCATACATCAAATACAACATTAAAGTTTTATCGCGCAAAGAACATTAATTCAGTGTCCCCTTTCAAAGAAAGAAATACTTCACTCATTCTGAAAACGTTGCTGTAAATGTGAATTGGCCAAGTAAGCGTTGAACCTAATTATTACAATGTATACTCACTGGTAAGACCATTTATAATTACCATTCACTGTCAGTTCACCAAACGTGTTGATTATTATGCGTTCAAAGAAAACATGTTAAGAGGTTATGAATTATTCCTTGAAGTTTATAGGCAAAACTTCACAAACTATACAACTTAAGCTGGACGAATTCGTGTTGCATTTGCTTCGTAAAAAGAGTCGTTGCTTGATAGATGGTGCTTAGCCAAGAACGTTGAAAACGATTATCAAAGTCTCAAACAGATGGTATACTTAAAGAGTTCAAAAACTGTGTCCATAGTGACATTAAGTTTTATCTTAAGCACAATATCGAAACCATGGAAAATGTTACTTGTGCCGCTGAGGAGTATTTCTTTTACCTCAAAATGTTCCTTTTGTAACAAAGACTTATACTTAATAGTATTTTGCCAGAAAAGTGTTAAGGCCTAATACATGCCCTTGTACAACTCAAACTAGTACAACTTTAGATCCTTGACTCTTTTTACGTGCGCATATTTCATGAAAAAAGGAAACGTTATTTCTGATTGCTACAAATTGAAAAATATGCATCAGAATCAAGACAGGCCTTTCCCAAATGCTCTTATTTCTAAATGGTCATGGTCATTATCATGTACTGAAAGCAATACATTTGTTGAGTCTAATAAACCCCAGTCTGATGTTATTACGGAGAATTATGAACCATTCATATCGAAGGGTTCTATATCACAATGGGGTAATTCGACAAATCAATTCCCTATTAAAACTTTGAGGGACACATTAGCTTCTCAGAGCCTTTCATTGTCAGGTACTTTGCTATTTATGAGAGGTCTTCATCTAATTAGATAGTTCTTATTCATGTAGAAGAGTGCGCTTTGTTAATGTTCCTCTTCAATGTGTAAATTTGTCATTACACTTTGGCTCAGGACTTCTGTTAGTTAGAACAGTCTATGTCTTACCCATAGAGGACATTCATTTTTTAACAGCTAGATACAAGGTCATGGTTAACCCACATATAACTGACAAGCCCTGCTAAAGTCAAAAAGTCGATCCAATTAAAACATAACTCCCTGATTTATTCCGAGCTTGTGCACTTACCAGAGCTTTGGCAAGGAAAGATCTTGAGAATGATGTTGATAAGGAATTATTGCACTTGCATTCATCAGGCTGTTGATGATGTCACTTTCACTCTTTTTGTGGATCGATCGAAAGGTATTGATCACAGTGATCCTCTTTTAACTACTCATTCTCTTTATTCTAACCAGGGAGATAACCGACAATCACTGGTTGTCCAACAGGACGAAGATCATGAGGTATCCTGGTACTTTCAAAGAGTCATTGCTGAAACAAGTCTCTGAAGTACTTGTCGGTTAATTCATTAAAAGTGGAATACTTATGAGACAATGAAGATATTTAGAGGTACCTGCCTGTGTTAGTGGTCTGCGAGCTATCAAATTGTAGTTCCAAAATCTTACAGAAAGGAAATATTTAGTTTGGCTAAAGAAACACCTTTGGCTGGTCATTTAGAGATTTATAAGACTGATCACAAGATCTTGACTCACTTGTATAGGCAATAAATCTAGCGTAATGTTGCCAAATACTGTAGATCTTGTCATATTTGTCAAACGGTAATAAATCCCAATCGGAAGGTATATAAGGCTTATATGCAACCTATTCCTGCATTGACGAACCGTTTGGTAGACGTATGGTAGATTGTGTTGGTCGCTTACCTAAGACCCAGTCAGGTAACCAATACATGTTAAGCATTATGTGTGCGTCAACAAGCTTTCCATGGCCAATTTCTTTATGAAAAGTACAACTTTACTAAAGCTTTTTACTCAGTTTGGCCCTTTTTAAATTTGTCCAATCGGATCAAAGGTCTAATTTTAGGCCTGAAACGTATCTGCCTATTATGCTTGAATTTGGCATTCAGCAATTCAAATTTAAAAAAGATATTATGGTTTGATAGAACTACAATGGAAAGAACTTTTGAGTCTGATAATGGAGTTATGTTTCTCTTGTTTAATCTTCAAACGTTTCTTCACATTGGATTGTACTGTTCTTACACAGTTTAGAAAATTTAAATGAGTTAAATTATAATATTAGTGCTCCTGGGATCTACGTTTTTTATAAGAGAACGTGTATATGTTAAACATGCAATTAACTTAGTTGTAACTGTTCCTCTCAGTAAAGATTTAAGTGAAGAATTACTATCGGATTCTACTAATATTGGAGTTATAAATGTTATAAATGTTCGAAAATCAGAAATTGGGAAATATCTAGACGTGACACGGTTACGTTTGCAAGAGCAAGAAAGCAATGAACTCAAACAATTATTAATTAAATAATAGAACATATTTTAAGATGTTCATGCAAGGACAAACAAAACTGTCCATAACGTTGAAATTATAACTACCAATCCAGTGTAACAACACTAGTACATGATGAATTTTCTCAAACGTGAATATTTGACAAAAAAATTTCGGCTGGAGAATCATTTTATAAATTCGGTAAAAGTGACTGGATATATATATATATATATATATATATATATATATATATATATATATATATATATATATATATATATATATATATATATATATCCAAATGACCCTAAACGAAGATATGTATGGGCGATCACAATAAAGTGAGTAGACTTTATGCTAACGCAACAAATGAGCTTGTGCCAGAGACATTTCGAGCTTGAATATTTCTTAAAAGACCCGAGAGCAGCGCCATTGTCAGAATCTGACGATTCATGTTCATCTTTGTCCCACGAATATATCATGTACAGTTGGATGTTAATGAAATATTCTACTTTGGGAATGTCATCCACATCACTGTCATCACTGGCAGTCGACATCATTTCAACATTCAAGCACAGCCAACTCATAGAACGATTGACTGCATTATCAACGGTATATGAAGAACTCGCACTGGGAGAACTCGCCTCATTGAAAACTCGCCCTGTGATAACTCGCCCCAACGTATCTGGAGAAGTCACCCTAAATTGGTTGGAACAGTCGCCAAAATTGATTGGAGAAGTTACCCCAAAACTTGTCATCCAGAAAACCTATTTAATATCGATCTTTTAAATCAAAAAATTATTTAAAAGATAGAAATGTGAACCTTAGAACAATGCTGTTATCAACAAAGATGTTGCCACGTGGTGGTTACCGCATTTTTTGAATACACGAATGATGTATATTATTATCAATAATAATAATAATGAGAACTTGGTATAGCGCCTAATCTTTAGAAGCTCTAAGCGCTTTACACCATCAATAATGATATGACTACACTACAGAACAAGAAATGACAAAAACAATGAAATTGGAAAACATAAAAAATGCTGAAAACATATAAGATACAAAACATGATTAGGTCGCTAAGTTTGTCCCTGCAGTCGAAACAGGTGAGTCTTGAGAGCACTCTTAAAAGGGACCACTGTGTCTTTGTATCTAATTTCAATGGGCAGTTCGTTCCACGTCGCCGGGCCCTGGTGTGCAAACGAAAGTTGTCCATATGACTTTGTTTTCACAGTGGGAACAATGAGTATACGTTTATCAGAAGAAGAGCGTAAGGATCTAGCTGGTGTATACACATGGGTGAGGCTGGATAGGTATGTTGGACTGGAGTCTGTAATTGAAATAAAGCACAGTGAACAAATTTTGTGTTTGATTCTGTATCGAATTTATATCCAGTGTAGGGTACGGAGCAGTGGTGAGGTGTGCTATGATCGAGGTACTCTATAAAGATGATCCGTGCAGCTGTGTTTTGAACTTTTTGAAGTTTTTGGAGTAAATATTGTGATGAACCAGACATAATTGAGTTACAATAGTCCATTCTTGAAAGTACTAATGAACACACAAGTGCTTTTGTGGCATCAACTGAAAGATATTTACGAATGGAACTGATGCGTCTCAATTCAAGATATGCAGCCCTGCAGATGTTCATGACATGTTGGTGAAATGTGAGAGCACTGTCTAGAGTAACGCCTAGATTCCGTACTGACTGTGAGAATTTAATGTTGGTGTTGCTGATATTTATTGTCTGAGGTAAAGGATGTGAATGAGAAAGTCTTTGTGTTGTGATCAGAATAGCCTCAGTTTTATCATCATTCATCTGCAGCTTGTTACATGCCATCCATGATTTCACATCAGAAATGCACTTCTCTTCTCTACTCCATGGATGGTAGTATCAACTTCAGTTGGGTGGATAGACTTGTCTATTTGGGTGTCATCAGCGTACAATTGGTGCGACACTGGGTGATGATCTATGACACGTGAGAGCGGCTGAGTGTACAGAATGAAGAGAACAGGACCAAGAACAGATCCCTGTGGAACACCACAACTTACGTCCACTGGGATGGAGTGTATTCCATTTGCAAATATAATTTGTGTCCTGTTGACTAAGTAGGACTTGAACCATTGTAAGGCTATATTCTGAATGCCAAATACATGCTGGAGACGGTGAAGTAATATATCATGGTCTAAATAATCAAATGCTGCAGATAAATCCAGGAGAGTGGGGATTGTAATCTTTCCACTATCTAAAGCAGAAAGAATGTCACTAAATACTTTCAGAAGAGTAGTTTCCGTAATGTGGCAAAGGCGATATGCAGACTGTACATTGCTAAGAAGACTGTTTGACTGTACATTGCTAAGAAGACTGTTTGAATTCAAATGAGATACAAGTTGAGTTAGAACAACCTTTTCTAAGATTTTTGATATGAAAGAGAGATTACTGGGCGGTAGTTCTTTAAATCGTTATGGTCCAGTGTTGGTTTCTTCAGCAGTGGCTTTACGATGGCAGTTTGGAAAATGATGGGAATTCCCCTGATGAGAGAGAGATATTAATAATATCAGTTAGTGAAGGCAATATTGGGTCTAAGCACTCAAGCAGCAGTGATGTCGGAATTGGATCAAGTTCACAAGACTTTGGTGCACTTTTCATCTCGATTGTCCGTACTAAATCTATAGAAACAGTTATCAAGTATAGGCTTCCTGTACAAGGAAGTAAACTCCATATCTATGCAACTCCAGAAGATTTCGGAAAGAAAACTGAAACAAAGCCAGCCTGGATAAACAAAAGATAAACAAGGAACAATATTTCACTTGTGAAACAAAGAACTAAGTTTATCTGCATTGCTGAATCAATTTTCTAGATTAAATGATACAATCATCTTGTTTGTGTAATGTCGATAATTAAAAAATAACTCACTCATAATTGATAGCCTGCGAGGTCGTATAATCTCGTTACATTTCGTATAACAACACAGACCCAAACTCCACGATAAAAAAAGAATAAACAAATGTTGTTGTTAACTTTCTTGATTGATATAAATATTATACTACTATTATTCATACATGTGGTAATTATTCTCAAACTCGGACCAGGCTGATTCGGTACAAATTGCTGACGGATTCGGCCCAGATATCTGGCTTAGTCTCCAAACATCAAAAAGGATCCATACCATGTGAAATATTATTCAGTTTTGACCAGGATTGAAACGTGACATTTAAATTTTTTTTTAATGATGATTGTCTCATTATGTCCCAAGTACGTCGAGCAGTTAAAATATGTATTTAAGGTAACAAAATCCCGTTTGTACGTGTGATCATTGTGTTGTTAGATATAATAAAATAAAGTAAACTTTATTCTTTAGCATCGGCAATTTAGTAGTGAAATAGTTTTTAAACTTCTCGTTCAACTTTAAATAGTTTGTTTTATTGAGAAAGAAGTACAGAAGCGGAGTTGTTAAAATGGAAAAGTTGAAAAGTCACAACATTTTTTTTTAGATTTAAAAAGTTATTAAGTTGAAGAAAGACAACAATAAATACAACCTTAACAACCATGTAGCGACATCTCAGAATAGTATACAGGATCTTTCTCCCAGGGCGAGTTCTCTATGGGGCGAGTTGTCCATAAGTCATTATCAACAATGCAGGTATGTACAGTGTCTCAAATGACGTCACATCCGCAAATTGTGAGGGTGATGGAAGCGTGTTGTTATATTCAAGAAAAATTTGAAAATATGATCGGTTTTTCATACATGTTAGGATTAAAGTTTTAGTAAAATTAATAAAGATTGATATTTTCTTTGAATTGTATTTAAGTAATGTTTTATTTGTTTATATTCTAAAATATATTAAAGGTAATTTCACTTGTTTTTGAAGTACAACTATACAGAATAGAAAAGGTTGCTAAACAAGTGTAGTAAAAAAGGCAGTGTGTATAAGTATACTCCCTAACATCAGTGGAAATAACTAATGTACAGTGTTTTGTAAGACTGTATACCATAATACATGGATTTTTGCCTGCTCAGCTATAAGTTCTAGGTTTCATTAGTAAAAATATGTCTCTGACCTAGTGATTGGCAAAGGTTCAAATCGGTTAATGTAGATCGAGTAACTTTCCACTCTAAGAGGCTTCTGAAACAAGATGGCTTCCAACTAACGGATATCCATATTTGGTCTGACGTCGTTAAGGCCGGTGTAGATGATTACAGAATTCAGTCTTATGACGTAAGTAAGATGCTTTTTACCTGTTAGAACTGGTCTCGACCGGGTTGTGGAGTTCGTAGTTTTCTGACTGATGCGTAGAAGGGTATGACCTTGCTTAACCCTCTATCTGGCCGCGAACGTATAAATAGAAATGCGCAAATCAGGTCAGATCAGTTATAACGCATTAGCAGAAAACTGACGTTGACTCTTCAATTACAGGTAAGCATCTGTACAAGTTATAATTTCTTGTAAGAAATAAGTATTTTTAATGATTGAGATTTTTATTGGTAAAATTGTTTTGTGTGCAACATTACTATTGAATTCTTATTTATAATACATTGTAATGGAATGTTTAAATGTTCTAAAGAATTTATATTTATGTAACTTTAATTATAAAGGTTTGAATTAGTTGAATTAGCTACCAACTTCATACTTGACTTAATGTTGAAATAAAGTATTTCTTAAGTAAGAAAGAGTAATTTCTAGCAATATATTCTAAATCAATATTCTTAATATTCTGTTTTAAAATGAGTAAAATGCATTAACTGTTATTACATTTAAGGCTTTTGCTATCTTGAAATTGATTGAGAATTAACTAGTAAATAATATTCTAAGGTGCAGAAGTTAATGAAGTTGGAAAGCTTAAAGATGAAAAATGTAATATGTATTTTATGAATTTTATTATAAAGTTTTAGAAGTGTTTCTAGAATGTAGTAATATATATGTGTGTTGATTATTTAAATAAAGTTATAACGCATTAGCAGAAAACTGACGTTGACTCTTCAATTACAGCTACGATTCCGTACCTAATTCCCTCATCATTCCTATCATCTGGTGACACACTTTATCTGGGGACTCAACCTTTTTCTTCTTGCTATCTTCCTGAGTTCCCGGCCCGAGTTTATGAGACTGATCTATAGAACATTCCAGCTAAACATCTAAGAAAAGTCTCATAAAATACATAACGTAACGAGTTAGAATGAAAGTTACAAATTTTCAGAAAATGAACCATATACATATAGCAAATTATATAAAATGTTTGCGCGAATTTCAGTTTTGCATGTTTGTCCCCTTTAAGCTGAAATCTAACAATTTGAACATAAACAGTTTACAATGTTGGAAGAAAGATTGTATCTTCATTCCAAAATCATTTGTTTGAAAATTGAACCGAACATAAATCTACACAGTAATAGTTTGAATCAGGTGTTTTCTAACTTACAACCTTACTGGAACCAATAGTTATGTCACATTCAAACAAATTGGTCAGCATTAGGTCAGTTTAAAAAAAAAATATAACATATTTGTGATCAACCGGCCTCAGATGAAACTTGCCCCATCTCTCTCTCTCTCTCTCTCTCTCTCTCTCTCTCTCTCTCTCTCTCTCTCTCTCTCTCTCTCTCTCTCTCTCTCTCTCTCTCTCTCTCTCTCTCTCTCTCTCTCTCTCTCTATCTCGATCTCGAAAGAAAGGATATTGGGCAATTGGGCAATGATTGAATATTATATATTTACTTATATTTATGGGTCGTGCCAAAAATGGTTGAATGGTTGGAAAAATATCCACCAAATATGAAATCGTCAGCTGTAACTGTTTTCTACCCTTCCCTCGTCCACAGAACATGCCGTCTTCGTCGTAATGATGATGATGATGATGATGATGATGATGATGATGATGATGATGATATTGGCTTGTCTTTTGGACTGTATTGCATATTTAATTCTCCCGCACTTTGCCAAGATTAGTTTCTATAACACTCCTGTTTCTTTAAGGTAATCTAGAATTTGATAGATATTAAAGATGTGTTACTAATTATCACATACACCCATTCTTTATCCTCGTGAGTAGTAATATGGGGCACTCTAGCGTCAATGGAAAATCCAGTCAAAAACAGCTTGGGCACATCTAGCGTCAAGGGGAATTTAACATGGTGGGTCTATCTAGCGTCAAGGGGAATTTAACATGGGAATTATTTGGGCCTATCTAGCGTCATGGGGAATTGAACATGGTGGGTCTATCTAGCGTCAAGGGGAATTGAACATGGGAACTATTTGGGCCTATCTAGCGTCAAGGGAAATTGAACATGGTGGGCCTATCTAGCGTCAATGGGGAATTGAACTTGGGAACTATTTGGGCCTATCTAGCGTCAAGGGAAATTGAACATGGGGAATATGATTTGTATTTGTATATGGGACTGTCTAGTGACAAGGGGAAAATGGTGGCAAAGAAAGCTAATATATTTTCGAGGCATGAGTGGCCCTGAAAACAAACCACACAATCTCCTATCAAAACAGAAGCGAAGGAAATTAAAATCACACAATCTCCTATAAGACGGAAAGGAAAACAAAACAAGGATAATAAAGAACATCATACATTTGATGTGAAATATGTTCATTGTTTTCATTCATTCATCAATTTAATTAAAAGGTAGTATGATATTTATTGTCGACTGACTTCTTAACATATCTCAAATTTAAGGGATGCTCTGTGTTTCTCAGCACACGCTACAAACAATGTTGCCAAGTTGTAACAACTCTAAGTCGAAGGGAAAAAAAGCAGCAGCAAAATATGCTTTGTTCTATCGACAGTCTAAGATGTGTGTTTTGATTTGAAATTCAAAGTTAACCATAGGCAGGGTCATAAAGTGCAATGTCACTCACGTCAATCATTGTTACATTGTTACAATTTTTCCGAACGTGTGTTTTGGTTGTGGTATTTTTATTTCAAACTTAGCCATAAGCAGGGTTATACAGTGCAAGATCACTCGCGTCATTCTTGAAATATTTTTGTATTTGTTTCCTTTCTAAAAAACGGTAGATCTCATGCTTAAAAAAAAAATTCCGTGACACATTGCAGTGCCAAAAATAAAGATAAAGCTCTGATAACTGAATTGTACAAGTTTGTCAACTTAAGATTTTATTTCATCCAACGATTTACTGACTGACTATTTGTAAGGCCATACTAAGGGTGTAGCGTTTGAAAAACAAATTACATGACAAACGAAAATTATGGTGCCTACTGATTAAAATTTTGGAGAGGTATCTTCAAACGGGAACATCTGCCATTAGGATTTCAATCAAACGTATTACGAGAGAGAGAGAGAGAGAGAGAGAGAGAGAGAGAGAGAGAGAGAGAGAGAGAGAGAGAGAGAGAGAGACTACGTTATATCTACTTTTAAAAAGAATCAGGACACTTACGCTTGTTTTTGTGGTATATTTTCCCTGAGAAAAATTCCAAGAAATATATCCCACTTAGAAAATCAATTCCATAGGAAAGGTCCACGATTTAAAAATATCACCAGAGTGAACCGATGACAAATACGACTAAAATGTTCTCACAAAATAGTTAATCCAAATACGCTGTGATGTATTTGACTCTAAAATTGACATAATTTCCGTGGTATCGCCCAGGCTACGATTGTTCTTGCTTTAGTTTTACTTCTTTTTTCATATAAATAATCTAGTGGTGAAACACGACCTACCGGTATCTCGAAACTAGGTGAAGAGCTACTGAAGTCAATTCGAAGTGAACGCGGTAAGAAAATTAGTCTAGCCAATGAAATTGTTTATGATGAGTGGTGATGCAATGTTTTGTACGAAGGTAGTATGGCAAAATAATAAATACGCTCTCAAGTTGTTCCCATTGCAGTGCAGACTGGAATGTGAACTTAAATCCCTCCGTTGTGTATTGTAACATTTCTTCTTATCACATTAACTACTGAATGATCACAGTACTCGTAAAATGTCTTTGTACCACATCAGCTACTGAACGATCACAGTACTGGTTGGCATTATGAAACTGACAATTTATTTTTATGTCACTTAAACATTTTGACGTACACACTCACATCGGTATAGTCAAGAGTGGTGCATGGTTTTTTTTTTTTTTAAATTTATTTCTTTTCTTTTCAAACTTGTGAATCTGGGATTTGTACGAATTAACGAAGCAAGTTCAGTGAACCTCAAGGATAAAAACCCAAGTTGTCTGTCTATTGATGTGAATATTTACATCAAAAACAATATAACCTGCAAAACACAAAGATATACGGCAAGCATGATTAGAATGAACACAACAACACCTAACTGTAGTAACAAAGAGATGTTTTTGTTCACGTCCGCGTAACTTAGAGTTTCAATCCTCTTTCAAGACAAACTTGGTATCCTTTTGTGAGCGTGAAATTAAAATACTGAAGAAACTTCAGCGCTTTGCTATAGACTATAGTATAGATAATTTCAGCAACAAACTAAACAACATAAACACCGTTACAACAATGGAAAGCCCGAAATCGTGTATTAAAAAAGAAATGCGTTTAAAAAAATAATTAAAGATTAACGATGGCTAAGCAATACAACCGAATTAAAGAAAGGCAATGACATTTGTATATAGTCCTTTCACTTTGATATTGTATGCGGATGTAATCTGCCATGTATTAACAGCTTGATAAAAAGTATACGCAAAGAGAAACTTCAATTCAAACTGACTTTTTCAGATTTGTTCCTTCTTTTTATTTTATGGGAACACACCTAAACACTATTCAAGGAAAATACACATATCAAAACATACCATTTGCTATACACACACACACACACACACACACACACAAAAACAAACCACACCATTTACTATCCAAAATCACACCATTTACTATCCACGCACACGGGGAAGCAGCCAAAACAAAACATACCATTTACTACACACACACACTTACACACACACACACACACACACACACACACACACACAGGGAAGTAGCCAAAAACAAACCACATTATTTACTATCCAAAATCACACCATTTACTATCCACACACACACGGGGAAGCAGCCAAAACAAACCACTTCATATACTATCCAATATCACACCATTTACTATCCACACACACGGGGAAGCAGACAAAGAAACCACACCATTTACTATCCACACACACACGGGGAAGCAGCCAAAACAAATCACACCATTTACTATCCACACACACACGGGGAAGCAGCCAAAACAAAACATACCATTTACTACACACACACACACACACACACGGGGAAGTAGCCAAAAACAAACCACATTATTTACTATCCAAAATCACACCATTTACTATCCACACACACACGGGGAAGCAGCCAAAACAAACCACTTCATCTACTATCCAATATCACACCATTTACTATCCACACACACGGGGAAGCAGACAAAGAAACCACACCATTTACTATCCGCACACACACGGGGAAGCAGCCAAAACAAGCCACACTATTTACTATCCAAAATCACACCATTTACTATCCACACACACACGGGGAAGCAGGCAAAACAAACCACTTCATCTACTATCCAATATCACACCATTTACTATCCACACACACGGGGAAGCAGACAAAGAAACCACACCATTTACTATCGACACACACACGGGGAAGCAGCCAAAACAAATCACACCATTTACTATCCACACACACACGGGGAAGCAGCCAAAACAAAACATACCATTTACTACACACACACACACACACACACACACACACACACACACACACACACACACACACACGGGGGAGTAGCCAAAAACAAACCACATTATTTACTATCCAAAATCACACCATTTACTATCCACACACACACACGGGGAAGCAGCCAAAACAAACCACTTCATCTACTATCCAATATCACACCATTTACTATCCACACACACGGGGAAGCAGACAAAGAAACCACACCATTTACTATCCGCACACACACGGGGAAGCAGCCAAAACAAGCCACACTATTTACTATCCAAAATCACACCATTTACTATCCACACACACACGGGGAAGCAGGCAAAACAAACCACTTCATCTACTATCCAATATCACACCATTTACTACACACACACACACACACACACACACACACACACACTTGGAAGTAGCCAAAAACAAACCACATCATTTACTATCCAAAATCACTCCAGCAAATCTACTAATCACACGATAGAAAGAAGTATGTGTAAGTGTCAAAAGCTAAAGTCATATAACTTTTGTACGGTTTGTAACCTCCACTCGGGATAATGTGAAATATCATAAATTATTATCACAAACAGAATTGAAACATAGCAGGCTTGACAGTTGTTGTTTATATAGATTTACTAAACTTCACAACTTGCTTGCCCTGTCTCATACTTTGGTCTCGGGAAGGATACCCTTTGTAGGTGTAGCAACTGTGGTAAGAGTAGAAGTCGTTGTCACCGCTGTCAAATAAGAGTAGATTATTTTATAAAAATGGATCTAGTAATTTATATTTTTAAAAAAATCAAATAAAAAAATACAGTTGTTGGTAGACATCGTGGTCAGCAACAAAGTAAAAGTGACAGAGAGAATGAGACATCGTAGTCGAGAAGCGAACTTCTGGAGTACGTACGTGTCCTAACGTCACAGTACCTTCTCAATCACTCTTGATGCAAAAGCAATGCCATCTCCGCGTGAGACCATGCGGCTACTATCCTACGGATGTCATTCAATCCAAAGTAATCTGGTAATTTCACCGTACCTGTATCGAAATAAACTTGTGATAGACGAAAATTCGTTCCCTGTGCGCTTGCCTGAATAATTTAACTTTAAAAATTGACACCAAACTTTCAAAGAAAACTGGTCAACATATCTACCTGGACCAACTCCTGAAGAATTAGCCAGAGCCGGATTTTTCTACTTGGGCGAAGGGGATAAAGTCAAGTGTTTCAGTTGTAGTAGGTCCATTTACGAGTGGGAAAAGAAAGATTCCGCCTACCTGGAACATGCTCGATGGTCTCCGAATTGGCAATACCTACATTTGGTGGGCCCTAGTGATTGAAAGTGACAATACTGGTCCATGTCGTTTAACAAACCAGTTTGGCTTGGAGATAAACCTAGACCAGTATATAAACCCTATTTAAAACATAATATTCAAGGATCACCACACAAAGTGCAAGAGAAGATCTACAATGACGTTTGGCAGGGTCTTGCTAAAGAAAAATCTCAAGGGGTGACTGTAGAACTTTTGTGTCGTGAAATTCACAAGAGGAAAGTGACAAAAATTAACGAACGTGTCCGATTTCTCTGGATCAAGTCTAGCTTCCACAGATTCGAATATAGATGTTTTGATCCTTCTTGACTGTTACCCTGAACGGCAGTGGGACGAAATTACACGTTATATTAATCACTTTCGCTTTTGGAGAAGATTTTAAATCATTCTGTGCAGAATATACACTTAAAGTCTTCGACATAAAAAAGTATAAAATAGAACGACCATGCCACAACCTTTATCACTGGTGATCAAACGGATTCCGTGGAAGGATATCAATGAGAAGATTCACACGGTGAAGGATTACGAATACTTATTACAAGAACTGTATCGCATGAATGGGGTCAACGTGTGGTGTGTGTTTTAGTGACTTTGCTTTCTAGGATTTCGTTTACCTGTTGATTCCTTGTGGACGCTTTACGAACACTACCTACAAAAGAGTCAGTATGATGACTCCTTTAAATGTCCACGAGAGACTTATTCTGTTCAAAGCCTTACGCTTTCATCTGGATACGTCTCGACCTCTACAGGAAAAAAAGATTCGTCAACTTTTACGTACGGAAGCAGTGTACGAAGATGTGTGTGTAGCTTGTGATTTACACCCTCATTGGACAGATGTACGTGACTGGAAAAGTTGGGATTTTGAGGCTTGGACAAACGAAGTATCCCATTATGCCCAAACATTGTGTTCGTAAAATCCATCGTCGAGTGAAAAAAGTCACTTTTAAACCTGTGTTAGTGACAGTACCAGAAGAAGCAGAAGAAGAAGAAAAAGAATCTGTCACCGAGGACAATCCTTCTGTTCAAGACAGAACTGTCATGGACATTCCCCCACAAAGACCCTTCCGTTAAGACACCTATGTGACTGTACCCCATGTAGAGCTTATAAGAACATTACACACTACCTCTAGGACACCTTCGTTACCCAAACAATGTTGTACAGGGACTTGTTTATTTGCCACTTTGATCGTTTGCCTAGGTATTTTATTCCTGTATTTATCCATTTTGCTCTTATGTAATTTTGTCTTTCGTGTTGTTCTCATTTAAACATGCATTGAAATAAACGTGTCTTGAAAAAAGTATAAAAACCTCTTGTCTTGTCTGTTTTTGTGTCAATACTGTCATACCACTACACGACTATGGCTCACTCTGCTATTTCTACTACTCCTTCCTCCTCGACATTCAAAGTCATTGACGAACACTTAGATCAGGCTAATTGGGAAGCCTTGTATCTTCGTCATCCTTTTAACATGTTAATTGCTGGACCGAGCGGTTCAGGCAAAACCCGAAGTTGTCAAACGTTTGATCGAACATAAACATCGATCGTCCACCTCAACGCATCGTGTGGTGTTACAAAGAGTGGCAATCGGCATACAGCCTCTTGCAAGAAAGTCAAGGTGATTCCATTGTGTTTGTAGCAGGCATTCCTAAAGAAGACGAGGGGATCGTGTCTGACCCTAGTCAAACTCATTGGGTCATTTTTGACGACATTTTAAGAAAAGACGAAGAAGAAATTAAACTGTGGTTTACGCGTAAAGGGCATCATCGTAATGCCAGTGTCATTTACATTACACAAAATTCATTTCAACAAAGTAAAGCCCATCGTACCATTAGTCTCAATGCTCATTACTTGGTCTTGTTTAAAAGTCCTCGAGATAAATCACAAGTGCAAGTCTTAGCCAAACAGTTAGGAACACTTTGGCTGACTCATGCGTACGATGATGCCACTCAAACGCCACACGCCTATTTACTCGTGGATTTTAAACCCACCACCCCCGATTATTTGCGATTTCGTACCGATTTGTTTCACGACTGGTGTCAAGACGGAGGACCTGTCGTGTACACGTCCTCGTCGACATAACACTATGAAGCACTAAAAAAAATCTATAAAAACCTTGGGTTACTTTGACCTGGTCTCATACATCGTCAACATGACGTCCCTTCAGTCTCATCTTCCCATCAAATTGATTCGTGCCTTGTACGGCATCAGTCGCGAAAAAAATCCACAAATACGTGCTCACGTCTTAGAAGCCAGTCTCAAAGAAGTCTTACGATGGTTTACGGTGACAGCACGTCAAATACTGCAAGGCATCATTCACATTCCACATCAAACCAAACGCTTTTTTGATAGAAACAAAGTAGCCTTGACGCAACTGGCCAATCCTCGCATTGACACTCACACCAAAAAGCAAATCATATTGAAGCCTGGAGGTAGTGGTTCTCTAGGAGGTGTCATTGCTCGTTCCATCTTAAAATGGGATCCCAATGCTCCAAAAGTTCACCCCAAGAAAAAAAGCCAAACGAACCCGTAAGAAAAAGAACAAGGGTGCCAAGACCAAAACACAGAAAAAGAAAAGTCCACAGAAAAAAGCGGGTACCCGCAAAAAAGGCACTTCGGTCAGGATGCAACCTAACCTTCGTAAACCACGACCTGTAGTATCAGTGACAACGTTTCCATTAGCCACAGGTTCTTCCACTTCTCGGTTGCGGGTGATGCCAGCCATATCCAATTTGACACACGTTTTTCCTAATTTGATGAAACATTGGAAATCTGCGTCTCCCAAACCGTCTCCTCCACCGGTGACACCCTCGTCCACATTAGCGGCAGTAACAGCTGCTCACAAAGTACCTGCCCCCAAAGTCAAAGTCCAAGAAAGATCTGGTATGTTAAAGAGTTTACTAGATTTGTCCAAACAAGAACTGTCCCGATTGAGTCCATTACGAACTCCTTCACGACGTGTGTTACCTGCCATGAAGTTGATACGACGGAAAGATAACCAGTGGCGACGCTTTCCAGTATAACATTGACTTGAGATCAACAACGTGAATATGTATTTTCTGTGCCACTTCGAACACCCAATGGTGTTTCCTCAAAAACGTGTACACCACAACCTCGCCGTTCTTCTGTCCAAAAAGGAAAAGGAAAAAGACAATCTCGTCATCCTACAAAACGCTTAGCCAAACATCGACGTCATCCCCTCAAAAGACGCAGTCCTTTAAAGAAAAAGAAGAATCACCAAAAGGAGGTTACTTTGGCAATTTTGCGAAACACATCGTTACCTTTTTGACGAAGCGGTAGTTCCCACAATAGTAGATAAAAGGGTGTGTGTACCAAGTCATTGACGTCAGTGGTATTGTGGAACGAACAAGCAAAGATATCACCTCGCAGAAAACATTCTTATTCACTCCCCAAGGAAAGAAGAGGAAAGGACTACCTCTTCGTTTAGTCAAACACGGAGACGTGTTGTCCGTCCTGTCCAAAGCCTCTCCATCCATGCGAAAACAAATCATTAAAACGACCTCCAAAGATGTCATCGATACCGTGTGCGAATGTTGTTTGAATGTCTTGAAAGGCACGATACCTTTGTCTCCACACCAGAAAAAATGCTTAGCCAAACATCGACACGTTCTTCGTCAAATAGTCCAAAAGAAAATACCCGTCCGTCAAAAGAAAAAGATGTTGGTGCAAAGGGGAGGATTTTTACCCTTTCTTTTTCCTGTGTTGACAGGATTAGCGAAACCAGGCATGGGTATCTTGCCAGGTTTGGTACAATGACTTGTCACAAGGGATATTCCAAAGTTGATCTTACAGAAGATAAAAGAGACCCATGGAGCACCACGATCTCAGACCGAACCTTTGGAAGCCCATGGAAGGACAAAAACTGATTTTAGTCCCTTACAAACGATGGATGGAATACCATCGTTGGCAAGAACAACGTACCCCCATTTACCGCCCAATCCTAATTTGAACGAGATGTCCCAATTACAACACGAATTGCAATCTTTGATGCATCGACACGATTTGTCCGAAACCGATAAATCGCAGAAGTACGGTCAACTCTTGAAACGACTGCAACTCTTTCATCGAAAAGCTGTGGAACAAACAGCTCTACCCACTTTGTCCGATTTGAAGGCACTGATGAATAGTCCGTCACTCTCACCCTCTACAGCGGCCAAAACAGACGTCACCCCACCAGTACCTAAGGGAGAAGAACAACCCCATGATCTCTTTCAAACACCCACTGCCACTCCCATTCCGAGTAAGATTGCCACATTCTTATTAACCCCTTCCCCCACTCCCCCACGAGAAGAACTCAAAACTTGGGTTAAAAAGATGATGGCCACTCCTCCTTCAACAGAAGTGAAAAAGAAAGAAAGGAAACCAGAAGTGAGAAAAGAAAAGAAAACCAAAGAAACTATCCCATTACCTCCACTACCACCACCAGTACCCTCGACGTCGACTCCTGTGGCACATCGGACACGTAAAACCGTTTCCAAACAACCCGCATTTCGTCCCACCCAAAGCAATATCCTCGAAGAGTGGGTACCTTATTAACAAAAACCATGGAGAAGGTATTAGCCAGCATTTACTACGATCCAGCTCACCCTGCAGGTTACGGAGGTATTCAGAAATTGTATCGTGCTGCCAAAACTCGCCTGAAAAAGCTCCGTTTACCTGAAGTACAACGATGGTTACAAGAGCTGGCGACGTACACTTTACACAAACCCATTCGACGAAAATTTTACAGAAGTCGCACTCAAGTGGAAGGCATCGATCATCAATGGCAAGCCGATTTAGCTGATGTCTCTCATTTAGCCAGATACAATCATGGCTACAAATATTTTTGTATCATAGACGTCTTTTCTAAATTTGCCTGGGTCGTACCATTGACATACAAATCGAGCGGAGAGTTAGTACGAGCTTTGCAACTGGTGTTGAAACAAAGTGGTCGTCACCCTCTTCGATGGCAAACCGACAAAGGTACCGAATTTCTGAACCAAGCTTTCCAACGAGAATTAAAGAAACGTGACATTCATTTTTTCACCACCGAAAATCCTGAAACCAAAGCCAGTATCGTGGAACGTTTTCAACGTACCTTGAAAGAACGCATGTGGAAATATTTTACGGATCAACACACTCTCAAGTACATTGACGTCTTACTTTACTTAGTCCAAGCCTACAATCAATCTTACCATAGAAGTATTGGACGTGCCCCACAAGAGGTGACACCCGACAACGAAGTAACTGTTTTTGAGCGTCGGTTTGGTACGTCCCGGACGAGGGCTGTCCCCAAGAAAGGTAGAGAAGTGTTAACCCCAGGAGATTGGGTACGCATTGGCAAAACCAAACGCACTTTCGACAAAGGTTACTTACCCAACTCGACCAGCGAATTGTTTCGTGTTGCGAGTGCGTGATCGTCATCCTACCGTCTATAAATTGGAAGACATGAACGGAGAAGTATTAAAAGGAACGTTTTACTTGCCTGAGTTACAACGTGTTACCAAAAAAGAAGACGACGTGTACGACATTGAAAGCATTCTCGAACGAAGAACCCGTAAAGTAGGAAAACGTCGTGTCAAAGAATTCAAAGTACGTTGGAAAGGATATCCTCCTAGTTTTGATTCTTGGATTGACGCTTCGCAAGTCATCGACTATAAAAAGAAGTGACCTTCATACCCTTCAATACAGCTTCAGCGACCACAGTGACTACTCCTTCACCCACGTCATCTCTGCAAGATTTACAAAAGTAACCCTTGTGGGTGTGGTGTGGAGAACGTGTCCCTAAAACGCAAATCGTTTTTTTCTGTCAAATCTTTGTGGTATATTGTGTCATTGGTGCAGCCATTGCTATTTTGAGTTTGCAACAAGGAGACAAACAATTGTGGACCATTTTACTCAGCAGTTGCATCGGGTATCTTCTTCCCAATCCTTCCCTGAAATACTCTTACAACGGGAACAACAGTAACAATATTGGGAGTCTTGCGGCCAACGTTAGTCCTTCTCCTGACAGTCACCCTTCCAATCACAATCCTCTTTTAGACACTCCTTTAACCTCGAGTGACTCCTCGGACAGAAGAACATTGGAATTATGAACAACATTATTAACCAATTTTACTTAACGTTACCTAGTGACAGTTCCATGGAGGTGTTTCCTAACAACACATTGTGTTGTTACACGGCTAAATTACCTCAAGCCATGCATTTGGATCAAGATGCTCATTGGGAAGTGGCTTTAGTGGAAATGATACACCCGACACAAATCAAAAACATCGTGGAAAATCAAAATAGTTTTTCAGTAGAAGTGTATGACGAGCAATTGCAACAAGTCTTAGACGAACGCATCACTGTCAGTGACCCGATGAAAACACAGGACCCCAAAACTAAACGGTTCACCTATCTGTTAACCATTCCTGCAGGTTATTATTTTAGTGGTCAACATTTAGTGAATACGATTGTAACCAGGTTCAATACTTTGTTTGGTATAGCCAAGGAGAAAGCCAAAAAAAGTGTTACCTTTGAGTACCATAAAGTGGCTCGTAGACTATTGATCAAATTTTCAGAGGATAAAATAATGGCCATTACCTTTTGTCCTGAATTGTATGATATTTTGGGTGGAGACTTCAGGTTGGTCAAGAAAAAAAAAATACCGGCCATAAGCAGTAACTCGGATTTTGCGAAATATTTTCGATTCCCTGTAGAAATGAACCAAGGACTCAACTTGATGTTTGTGTACTCCGATGTGGTGGAGTACAACGTGGTAGGACACTCCTCTGTACCGTTACTGCGTGTCATTCCTTTCAAAGTGGATACTACTACCGCTGACGAGGAAGGTGGAAATACCTATCACGTTCACCGCGAATTTGTTCATCCTCATTATTTACCCGTCAGTAAGTCATATTTTGACAGTGTCAACATTACTATAAAAGGAGAACTAGGTCAAAATATTCCATTTACTAAAGGGAAAGTCACAGTGAAACTCCATTTTCAAAAACGATTCTCGAACAACTGAAAAGGTGATGTATCCTGTGTACCAAGGAGTCACTCGACAACGAGGACATGGTTTAGGAGATATGTTTAAATCAGCCTTTCGTTCCGTGATCCCTGTTTTAACACCGATGGTGACACGATGATTGCACGCCTTAAAAGATGCCGCATTGACTCACGGCAAAGATTTTCTTCAAAATGTTCTCATTGACAAACAAAACTCTAAAGAAGCTTTTTTGAGAGCAGGCAAAAATGTCTTGCTTCAAACGGGTAAAGAGATTTTGGGTCGACGAGAAAGTCCTATAAATGCTCTGAACGGTACCGAGTCTGACATTCCTACTTCCCTGAGGACACAGCAAGGACAAGGTAGAAAGCGTCGAAGAAGACACCCTTCCAAAAGTCTCCATATCTCTAAAGTTCGAAAGACAAAGAAAAAAAGAACCGCTCCAGACTTAGACATTTTTGATTATTAAAAGTAAAAACATTGAGACTGAAAAGAAAAAATGATGCACCAAGAATCTTGTGCCTGTTCCAAGTCGGAACTGGATCTCTTTGCCATGCCACCCACGATGATGACCATGCAAGAAGCCCAATAGGTCGAATTTTATCCCGTCTCCTCTTTTGACGGATTCAGCTCCCATCGAGTTTGAAATTAAAGGAGAATCCGAAAATTACATCGATCTCAACAACAGTTACTTGTATTTGAAAATGAAAGTAGCCAAAACGGACAACACCAATCCAGTTGTCAATGATAGAGTAGCTCCTGTCAACAATTTCATGCATTCCTTGTTCAGCGATGTGGATTTGTACATGAATAACAAACTGATCAGCAGTAGCATGGATACTTACCCTTACCGAGCTTACCTCGAAAATCTCTTGACGTACGGAAAAGAAGCCAAAATCACTTATCTAGATGCTTGTGTGGTATGGAAACCTGACACAGCAGATAAGTTTAACGACACAGCCTTGCCCGTAGCAGCTGAGGGTAACAATCCTGCAGATCCTCACAATGTAGGTTTTAATGACCGTCAAAAGAAAATTCTGCAAGGACGTAGTTTAGAACTGTTCGATCGTTTGCATTTGGACATGTGGTTTCAAGAAAAGTATTTGCTGAACGGGGTAGATATTCGCTTGAGACTGAGTCGTAGTAGTACTGCTTTCCATTTGATGGCTCATGCCAACGAATACAAAACCATTATCCAAGAAGCCAGGTTATACGTGCGTCGTGTGGAAGTGTTACCTAAAGTGGGAAATGATATCAGTCACACTTTGAGCAGAACGACAGCCAAATATCCGATACGACGTGTGGAAGTCAAAACTTTCACCATTGCCACTCGACTCCGATCTAAGATCGAAGATCATCTGTTCCAAGGACAGTTACCCAAACGTTTATTCATTGGTATCGTCAGCAATGCAGCCCTCAACGGTGCCCACGATGAAAATCCTTTCGAGTTTAAGCACTGCGGAGTATCCAAAATCGAAGTCAGTCGCGATGGCAAAACTTTGAGTACCCGACCCTTCGAACCCGACTTTGGCGAACAGAAGAATTACTTGAGGTCGTACTTGTCACTGTACAAAGCCACAGGACAGTTAGGAACCAACACCAGTCACGGCATTTCCTACGACGACTATGCAAAAGGTTACACTTTGTGGGCTTTTGATTTCACTCCAGACCAAGGCAGCGACGAGGGACATTTTCACCCTATAAAATCAGGGCAACTGCGTGTGGAACTTCAGTTTGCAGGACCTCTTACCGAAACGGTGAATGTTATTCTGTATGCTGAATTCGATAATACCATAGAAATCAACAGTTTGAGAGAAGTCATTCTAGACTATTAGACATTATGGAAGACCCTTGTCCTTTTTTGAATAGTGGAGAATCCATGGAATTGGAGGTTACAGAAAAAACAGATCCCCAAGACCAAAAAGAAGAGGTAGTAATCATGCAATCCAGATGGCCAGAACAGGAACAACAGTTAGTCTCCTGTTTTGCACAACACTTAGAAGATAAAATGAGGGACATGATTAAGAAAGATTGTTATGGATGTCAAATCGATCATCCCAGTCAAATTCAACACGATAAATGCATGATGATGAGTCAAGAAGAAAAATTGGACGATTATCTGAACGAAGCTTGGAGTCTCATCTCCGAAGAAGCCGTGTTACAGCAGTGGTATAAAGGCTTACGTGATCATTCCTCTCCTCCATTGTTTGCTCGAGAAATTGATCGCATCGAAGCTCTCTTGGCCAAGAGTAAAGAGACGAAGCAAACCATCAGTTACTTGTCAGACCGTTTCAAGCAAAAAGTCTGGATCGAATTGATGACTTATCATCACCTGTGAAGAAAGGAAAAAAAACAAGGCTACACAACAAAAAATGGATACCTGGGAACTTTATTATCTTTTGAACCGTAGTTCGTACACTGCTTCTTGGAGTCAATATTTGTTAGTTGAAAAAATTGTTTTGTGAGTTGTTTCTTATTTGAATAAACAATGTCTTCTGAAACCAATGCGTCTGTCGTTTGTTTTATATTTTTGTAAAATATATATGCTCTTTGACTACTTTCTTTCCCTCACATCAAACTATCCAACCATTTCCAACACTAAACCGTTTTGATTCGGCTGCTTCCGCGTGTGTGGATAGTACATTGTATGTTTTGGCTTCTTGACCGTGTGTGAGTCTATGGTAGATGGTGTGATTTTGGATAGTAGATTATATTGTTTATTTTGGCTGCTTCCCGTGTGTGGATGATAGATGGTGTGATATTGGATAGTAAATGATATGTTTTGTTTGGCTGCTTCCCGGTGTGTGTGTGGATAGTAAATGGTGTGATTTTGGATAGTAAATGGTGTGATTTGTTTTTGGCTACTTCCCCGTGTGTGTGGATAGTAAATTGTATGTTTTATTTTGGCTGCTTCCCGTGTCTGGATGATAGATGGTGTGATATTGGATAGTAGATGATGTGGTTAGTTTTTGGCTGCTTCCCGTGTGTGTGTGTGTGTGTGTGTGTGTGTGTGTGTGTGTGTGTGTGTGTGTGTGTGTGTGTGTGTGTGTGTGTGTGTGTGTGTAGTAAATGGTATGTTTTGTTTTGGCTGCCTCCCGGTGTGTGTATGTGGATAGTAAATGGTGTGATTTTGGATAGTAAATGGTGTGATTTTGGATAGTAAATAGTGTGGCTTGTTTTGGCTGCTTCCCCGTGTGTGTGCGGATAGTAAATGGTGTGGTTTCTTTGTCTGCTTCCCCGTGTGTGTGGATAGTAAATGGTGTGATATTGGATAGTAGATGAAGTGGTTTGTTTTGGCTGCTTCCCCGTGTGTGTGTGGATAGTAAATGGTGTGATTTTGGATAGTAAATAATGTGGTTTGTTTTTGGCTACTTCCCCGTGTGTGTGTGTGTGTGTGTGTGTGTGTGTGTGTGTGTGTGTGTGTGTGTGTGTGTGTGTAGTAAATGGTATGTTTTGTTTTGGCTGCTTCCCCGTGTGTGTGTGGATAGTAAATGGTGTGATTTTGGATAGTAAATGGTGTGGCTTGTTTTGGCTGCTTCTCCGTGTGTGTGTGGATAGTAAATGGTGTGGTTTCTTTGTCTGCTTCCCCGTGTGTGTGGATAGTAAATGGTGTGATATTGGATAGTAGATGAAGTGGTTTGTTTTGGCTGCTTCCCCGTATGTGTGTGGATAGTAAATGGTGTGATTTTGGATAGTAAATAATGTGGTTTGTTTTTGGCTACTTCCCTGTGTGTGTGTGTGTGTGTGTGTGTGTGTGTGTGTGTGTGTGTGTGTGTGTGTGTGTGTGTGTGTGTGTGTGTGTGTGTGTAAGTGTGTGTGTGTAGTAAATGGTATGTTTTGTTTTGGCTGCTTCCCCGTGTGCGTGGATAGTAAATGGTGTGATTTTGGATAGTAAATGGTGTGGTTTGTTTTTGTGTGTGTGTGTGTGTGTGTGTGTGTGTGTGTGTGTGTATAGCAAATGGTATGTTTTGATATGTGTATTTTCCTTGAATAGTGTTTAGGTGTGTTCCCATAAAATAAAAAGAAGGAACAAATCTGAAAAAGTCAGTTTGAATTGAAGTTTCTCTTTGCGTATACTTTTTATCAAGCTGTTAATACATGGCAGATTACATCCGCATACAATATCAAAGTGAAAGGACTATATACAAATGTCATTGCCTTTCTTTAATTCGGTTGTATTGCTTAGCCATCGTTAATCTTTAATTATTTTTTTAAACGCATTTCTTTTTTAATACACGATTTCGGGCTTTCCATTGTTGTAACGGTGTTTATGTTGTTTAGTTTGTTGCTGAAATTATCTATACTATAGTCTATAGCAAAGCGCTGAAGTTTCTTCAGTATTTTAATTTCACGCTCACAAAAGGATACCAAGTTTGTCTTGAAAGAGGATTGAAACTCTAAGTTACGCGGACGTGAACAAAAACATCTCTTTGTTACTACAGTTAGGTGTTGTTGTGTTCATTCTAATCATGCTTGCCGTATATCTTTGTGTTTTGCAGGTTATATTGTTTTTGATGTAAATATTCACATCAATAGACAGACAACTTGGGTTTTTATCCTTGAGGTTCACTGAACTTGCTTCGTTAATTCGTACAAATCCCAGATTCACAAGTTTGAAAAGAAAAGAAATAAATTTAAAAAAAAAAAAAACCATGCACCACTCTTGACTATACCGATGTGAGTGTGTACGTCAAAATGTTTAAGTGAGATAAAAATAAATTTTCAGTTTCATAATGCCAACCAGTACTGTGATCGTTCAGTAGCTGATGTGGTAAAAAGACATTTTACGAGTACTGTGATCATTCAGTAGTTAATGTGATAAGAAGAAATGTTACAATACACAACGGAGGGATTTAAGTTCACATTCCAGTCTGCACTGCAATGGGAACAACTTGAGAGCGTATTTATTATTTTGCCATACTACCTTCGTACAAAACATTGCATCACCACTCATCATAAACAATTTCATTGGCTAGACTAATTTTCTTACCGCGTTCACTTCGAATTGACTTCAGTAGCTCTTCACCTAGTTTCGAGATACCGGTAGGTCGTGTTTCACCACTAGATTATTTATATGAAAAAAGAAGTAAAACTAAAGCAAGAACAATCGTAGCCTGGGCGATACCACGGAAATTATGTCAATTTTAGAGTCAAATACATCACAGCGTATTTGGATTAACTATTTTGTGAGAACATTTTAGTCGTATTTGTCATCGGTTCACTCTGGTGATATTTTTAAATCGTGGACCTTTCCTATGGAATTGATTTTCTAAGTGGGATATATTTCTTGGAATTTTTCTCAGGGAAAATATACCACAAAAACAAGCGTAAGTGTCCTGATTCTTTTTAAAAGTAGATATAACGTAGTCTCTCTCTCTCTCTCTCTCTCTCTCTCTCTCTCTCTCTCTCTCTCTCTCTCTCGTAATACGTTTGATTGAAA
The DNA here is from genome assembly GCA_030141615.1 of Unio pictorum. Lineage (NCBI taxonomy): Eukaryota > Metazoa > Mollusca > Bivalvia > Unionida > Unionidae > Unio > Unio pictorum. Next base: position 1,756,076 of record JARLTB010000061.1, read on the forward strand.
TCCTAATGGCAGATGTTCCCGTTTGAAGATACCTCTCCAAAATTTTAATCAGTAGGCACCATAATTTTCGTTTGTCATGTAATTTGTTTTTCAAACGCTACACCCTTAGTATGGCCTTACAAATAGTCAGTCAGTAAATCGTTGGATGAAATAAAATCTTAAGTTGACAAACTTGTACAATTCAGTTATCAGAGCTTTATCTTTATTTTTGGCACTGCAATGTGTCACGGAATTTTTTTTTTAAGCATGAGATCTACCGTTTTTTAGAAAGGAAACAAATACAAAAATATTTCAAGAATGACGCGAGTGATCTTGCACTGTATAACCCTGCTTATGGCTAAGTTTGAAATAAAAATACCACAACCAAAACACACGTTCGGAAAAATTGTAACAATGTAACAATGATTGACGTGAGTGACATTGCACTTTATGACCCTGCCTATGGTTAACTTTGAATTTCAAATCAAAACACACATCTTAGACTGTCGATAGAACAAAGCATATTTTGCTGCTGCTTTTTTTCCCTTCGACTTAGAGTTGTTACAACTTGGCAACATTGTTTGTAGCGTGTGCTGAGAAACACAGATCATCCCTTAAATTTGAGATATGTTAAGAAGTCAGTCGACAATAAATATCATACTACCTTTTAATTAAATTGATGAATGAATGAAAACAATGAACATATTTCACATCAAATGTATGATGTTCTTTATTATCCTTGTTTTGTTTTCCTTTCCGTCTTATAGGAGATTGTGTGATTTTAATTTCCTTCGCTTCTGTTTTGATAGGAGATTGTGTGGTTTGTTTTCAGGGCCACTCATGCCTCGAAAATATATTAGCTTTCTTTGCCACCATTTTCCCCTTGTCACTAGACAGTCCCATATACAAATACAAATCATATTCCCCATGTTCAATTTCCCTTGACGCTAGATAGGCCCAAATAGTTCCCAAGTTCAATTCCCCATTGACGCTAGATAGGCCCACCATGTTCAATTTCCCTTGACGCTAGATAGGCCCAAATAGTTCCCATGTTCAATTCCCCTTGACGCTAGATAGACCCACCATGTTCAATTCCCCATGACGCTAGTTAGGCCCAAATAATTCCCATGTTAAATTCCCCTTGACGCTAGATAGACCCACCATGTTAAATTCCCCTTGACGCTAGATGTGCCCAAGCTGTTTTTGACTGGATTTTCCCTTGACGCTAGAGTGCCCCATATTACTACTCTCGTGTGATTTATTTGGAAGGATATATATATATATATATATATATATATATATATATATATATATATATATATATATATATATATATATACCCTACTCCATGGTCTTAAAATAGGTATTAGATAGAAAAAAGCCAAATAGGTTTGATTTGTAAAACTTGCAAAATGAAGCCTTGTGAAATCAAAATTTAAGATGAAC